>PVIR01005890.1:33310-69374 GCA_004026965.1 Petromus typicus
GCATTTTCTATTTCACAATATATAACATACAATGCTAGGACTCATTTACATCTTCATTTTCTCATACCAGAGAAAAGATGCGATATGTATCCATCTGTGACCTATTTATTTCACTTATGAGGATATCCTCAAGGTATGTCCATTTAAGTAGAAATGATTCAAACTTATCATTTTTTATGGCAGAGTAGTACTCCATTCTATAGAAGAACCACAGCTTTTTATCCAGTCTCCAGTTGATGGACACTTGGGTTGTTTCCAAGATGTAGCAATCACAAACTGGGCTGCTATAAACATGGGTGCACATATGTCACTGTGATAAGTCTTTTAATTCTTTTGTGTATATACCTAGCAGGGCAATAGCCGGGTCAAATGGGACCATCAATCCTAGCTTTTTGAGGGTTCTCCAAACTGATCTCCACAGGGGTTGTGCGAGTCTACAGTCCCACCAACAGTGGAGAAGGGTTCCTTCTTCTCCGCAGCCTCGGCAACATTTGCTGTTGGCTGATTCTGAAATGGCAGCCATTCTATGTGGAGTGAGATGAAATCTCAATGTTGTTTTCATCTGCATCTCTCGAATGACAGCCCCCACTCCCAGCCAGAGCTAGACTCCGGGATGGATTAGAAGTTTAAGGGTACTGGAGGGGGAGCCCACGAGCAGCTTTCTCTGTGGTCGTGCCTCCGTGGCCACCTCCGTCCGTGCCTTTCTTTGCCTTCCCTGGCGAGTAAGATCCAGAGTCCAAGCAGTCCCGGTTCTCAGTGGAGGCGACAAGTATCTCCCGCGCTGAGGCACTTCGTACGGATCCGCTGAGCGGGTTGTGGGGTAGGAATGCAGTACGGGGCTCAGCCTCGCGCAGCCCACACTATGGCTTCCTGCACTGCCTGTCCCTAAATTTTACTCTCCTTGATTCTTTCTAAAGCACCTGCTCTGTTCTAGGTACTGATGGGCTGGTGGAGGTGGGGAAGGAGCCCTAGGGCTCCGATAGCAGAAAGGTAACATAACACAACGAACTTACCTTTATTATATCCAGCCCCTGTGGGTGCGAGGGGCACCTGGTGATCAAAGACCTGAGCCCTTTTGCATTGAACTGCAAGGATATTCACACTGAGGGCAGAAATGTGTGACTTCAGGTCGGGTCAGGCCAGCTGCCTCGTGAGTTCCAGGATGTGTGGCTGGGTGCTCACGGTGTGGAGCTCTGAAGTGCAGAGGAGAGCCGAGGAGCTGTGAGACCTCACCTTGTGGGGACACGATGGAGGCCCAGATGCCCGAGGTCGCTGTGCTGAGGAGTCAAGTCCAGGTGAGGACGGCCATGTGCGAGGCCCAGGTCTGTCTGTCTACTGTGGAATTCCGGGGCATCTCCCTGTGGTCCCCAACAGGTAGCAGTGAGGGGCATCCCCAGGGCTTAGTGGTGTTTTCTCCTGGAATGGCAGTGCCTCCATCTACTGGACGTTTGGAGGATGGCTCCCGTCCCCGGGGCGGGCTCCGCGCCAGGAGGGGAGCTGAGCACTCACTCCCCTTGCTGTAACTGCCCAGGCGATATTTCAGGGGCCAGGGAGCGGCTACACAGTGGCTTCCGCATCATGCATGTTCCAATACAGTAGCCACAACACTAAAGCAATAATACAATGGAAGTTAGTTGCCGGCAAATCAGTAAGGAAAGTGCCGGTCTCGCACGGCCCCTCCAGAGCCCCCCTTCTAACGCGCAGACCTTTCAGCATTTTCCCCACTGAGTCCAGGAGTCTCCCCATGGCCACCCCGCTGCACCCCAGTTTGTACCTCATGTATCGTCCACTGCACCTTGGATGATAACTGGAATAGAGTCAGTCCACCCATTTTTGACACATAAAAATTAGAGTGAGTTTTTTCCATTAGCAGAGGATGATAAATTCACTCCTCGAGTAAAAATATGTTACTGCTGTCAAGCTTCCAAAAGATTTCAATGTATATATGAAGGTGTAAGTGTTTAAATGAAAGGATTTATCACAATAAAAGACTGACAGTCACCCATTCCCAGCAAACACTTCTCCCCACTCTGAATACACTCACCCCATTGTTTTCTGGACATTTTCTTTCTTTCATTATGAGGTATAATGAAAACTACAGCCATGGCTGGGCCCGGGGCCATCCAGTGGGAAGATGGGCTTGTGAAAACGCTGCGGAGAGTCCTCATCCACCTTAGTCACTGCACCTGGCACGCGCGCCTTCTGGCTTTTCACAAAGTCAAAATGACTATGAGAGAGAGATATTTTGAGTCGGTATAGGACATCCAGGCAGCACGACAGCACAACTCAAGTCACCTAGGAAAGAGGGCTTCCAGAACTGCTTCCCTAAGTGGCAGGAGTGACGGCCTAGGAGTATTTGAAGACAAGCGGGAGGCTGACGTTAATGGTAACGTGTAACTGTAATAATTAAAATTTTGAAACATTCATCATATTGTTCAGTCACTCCTTGTTATTTTGAAATCCTGGTTTGAGTCAGGGAGTTAGTTCAGTGCTTCTGGAATCTGCCTGGCAACCTCAAAGCCCAGAGTTCGATCCCTGGGACCAAAAAAAAAAAAAAAAAGAAACACTTAGGGGCCAGGGATTTAGCTCAGTGGCACCAGCGTCCCCAGTTTGATCCCTGATAATTACATACAACAATGCTGGGCGTGGTGGCTCACGCCTGTCATCCCAGTACTCGGGAGGCAGAGGCAGGAGGATTGCTGTGATGTGAGTTTGAGGCTGAGCTCAGGGCCAGCCTGAACCACAAAGCGAGACCCTGTCTCAAAAAAAAAAAAAGCCTTTAAAAATTCTGTTTTGGGAACATGTAGTGTCAGGCAAAATGGAGAGAGGCTGGAGACACTCCTCCTTGTGGAGAAGGGAGAGCGTCAGAGCAAGTGATGATCACAATATTGGGATAATTAAAGTGTTCTCATAAGAGACAGATCTTCCTTGGAATATCCCACATCATCTTCTCTTCTCTTAGTGTCTTGAATCTCTCAAAATAAACCTTCAAATTAAATAGCCAATGAAGCAAGAAACTGGACTTGGAATATGGCATCTTGGTGCTTGGGATAACTTCCAAAATAAACAGATACAGTTCTTGCTTTGGGCATATGTTTTGTTTTTGTTACAGCTTTATTTAGAAATAATTCAAATACCACAAGTCCACCCATTTATAATGTGCAGTTCAGTGCTTTTCAGTATAGTCACAAAGTGGTATAGCCATTTCCACAATCAATTTTAAAACATTTTTATCATCTTCAAAAGAAACTGTGCTCTTTAGCTGTTGACCCTCACCCTCCCACACACCCCTTCTACTCTGACAACCATAATCTACTTTCTGACTCTGTAGATTTGCCCTCTGTGAAGGTTTCCTAGAAAGGGGATCATATACGTGGTGTTCTATGACTGCCGTCTTTCACTGAACAAAATGAGACCGATGTTCTTCTATGACATAGGCTATATAAGTGCTTCTCTTTTCATGCCTGAGTAATATTCCACTGTGTGGATACACCTCACTTTGTTTATTCATCCATCACTTAGTGAACATTTGGACTATTTCTACCAGCAGCTATCATCCATGTTGCTATGAACATTTGTATATGAGTGGGGTTTTGTTTTTTGCAGTACTGGGGACTGAACTCAGACCTCGCACTTGCCAGGCAGGCATGCTGGTACTGAGCTAAATCCCTGGCTATGTATGTCTTTGTGCAGATGTATGTTTCCATTTCTCTTGTATATACACCTACGAGTGAAACCACTGGATCAAGTGATACAAGTATGTTTGTTTCTCTCCTACTGAACTGCAAACATTCCATGACCTTCTGCCCAGTCCTATACACACCATTTTTTGTTAAATATTTATTAATTACAATGACTACACAGATAATATTAGCAATTCTAACATGAAACAGCATAGAGAACTGCAAGACAAAGCAGGCATCATGAATAACATGAATTTTGTTCTTTAAAAAAATGAATCAAGCCAGATACAGAGGCTCTCACCTGTAATCCCAGCACTCTGGGAGGCTGAGGCAGTAGAATTTCAAGTTCAAGTTTAACCTGGGTAATTTAGCAACTTAGTGGCACTTTTCTTTCTTTCTATCTCTCTTTCTTTCTTTTTTTTTTTGAAACAGGGTCTCACTTTGTGGTTCAGGCTGGCTTTGAGCTCACTATGTAGCCCAGACTAGCCCCAAACTCACAGCAATCCTCCTGCCTCGGCCTCCTGAATGCTGGCATTATAGGCATGAGCCACCACGCCTGGCATCGTGGTATGTAATTTCCAGGGATCGAAATCAGGACCTTGCACTTGCAAGGCAGGTGCCAGAACCACTGAGCTAAATCCCCGGACAGACATTTTTCTTAAAGTTAAAAGTAGGAAAGAGCTGGGGATATAGCTTGGTGCAAAGGCTTTGAACTTGAAAGAAAGAAGGAGAGAGAGAGAAAGAGAGAAAGGAAGGAAAGAAGGAAGGGCCTTAGACCATGAACAATCCTAAAACTGACAAGTAACATCACAGAATAGATCCTTCAGAACCCTTCACCTCTTCTGCAGCCCAAGACAATACTACCTGCGAGTCCTGGTGTTAACACTGTGTGAGGCTAAGCGGGCCTAAAGCGGATCTAGCACACATAGCACACGCTCAGCGCAGAGCAGCTTAGATTCAGGGCGATCCTGCATCCACGAACTGATCTAAGACTTGGCCATGTATGAATATTGTTTAGCTCTGATCTTGACAAGCCTGGATTTTCATCTCACAATTGGCTCTGTCTTCTGCAGTCATTGTACCTTTGTCCATGCTCACGCTCTGGAGCAGCTCAAAAACTGAAAAGAGGTGATCAGCCTGGCAAATCTTGCTTTTTGGGTAGGGACCAGAAATGTCACCCCCAGTTCTGGGCTGTGCACACTGAGCTGCATATGCTACAAGGCTGTGGGTTGAGACTTTTGTCCTTAAATGGGGGGGGGGGTCTTTTTATCCTCTCTCTTTTTTCTTTTCTTTCTTTCTTCCTTTCTCTTTCTTTCCTTCTTTCTCTCTTTCTTTCTTTCTTTCTTTCTTTCTTTCTTTCTTTCTTTCTTTCTTTCTTTCTTTCTTTCTTTCTTTTCCTTTCTTTCATCCTGGGCAATGAACCCAGAGCCTAGAACTTGCTAAGCACATACTACACTGATCTCTACCCACAGGTCAGAATCAATCTTTTTTAGAATATGGGTTGTCTAGGACTGGGGATTTAGCTCAGTGATTCTCGTATTTGCTCAGCAAGTACAAGGTCCTGAGTTTGATCCCCAGTACTATATACCACAATGCCAGGCATGGTGGCTTACACTTGTAATCTTAGAACTCGGGAGGCAGAGGCAGGAGGACTTCCCAGAGTTTGAGGCCAGCCTGGGCTACATAGTGAGCTCAGGGCCAGTCTGAAGTACAAAGCGAGACCCTGTCTCAAAAAAAAGTGTCTTGTCTATGGCTAAGACATCCTATAGATGTCCCATCTCCCTCTTTTCAGAATGTGATTCAAGTTCTCTGAAGACAAAAGCCAAACAAGGGAGTTCTACCCTTATTTAAATATTAAATTTAAGTACATCATCATATGAAATAGATATCTAACTAAGTGCTCTTACTGATGGGTTAAACTTTGTTCGTTATTATTATCCCCACAGTAACATAAGTTTGAAGGGTTAGGATCTCTGAGTTTCAGAGCATACATGCATCTCAATTACTTTCAAGTTCAAGCTGGAACAGAAAACTATCACCTGTGTTAGCCTTGCTTAGTGACTAGCTAACAATAACATGCAATCAGTCCATCGGCCCAACAATCTAGAAATAGCTAGCTTTCATCTGTTATGCATGTGGTGTAATTTTATAAAAGAAGAGTGCTTCCCAGCCAGGCACGCTGGCACATGCCTGTGATTGCAGCACTGTGGGAGGCGGCAAGTTCAAGTCCAAGCCCTGCCGACCTTGTCTCAAAGTGGATAAATGTTTTAAAAACTCAGTGTAAAGACCTGGGGTTCTATCCCCAGTACCAGAAAAACACAAAATGAAAAAACCCTGAAGCATTTCTAACCTCACAGAAAATCAGGCTCCTGATGATCTCACTTCCAAGTGGATCTCGTGGAGGCTGAGTCAGAGTGCAGAACGCGGCTCGGCCGCACAGTGCCCGCCTGGCAAACGGAAGGTCCGGAGTTCCACCTCCCATACAAAAATAAAAAAAGAGGCTGAGAATAGAATGTCACCAGGTTACGGGGGGGTGGGGGTGGGGGGACACGACACGCAACAGGGAGGGGGAGGGGCAGCGGAAGGTCAGCGTGGTTACTGGCCTGCGGTGAGAAGCAAGAAGATCTGGAGTATTACTATACATGGAGCAACCACATATAATAATACTGTATCATATATTTCAAAAAGCTAGAAGGGATTTTGATCACAGTTGACAAATACCCGAGATAGATATGTTTAATCCCATTTAAGCACTACACAATGTATATATGCATTGAAAAAAATCACAAGACACCCGATTTGCTTGTAGCTTTTATGGTTTTATGTATTGATAAAAATGAACTTAATTTAAAAATTCAAGAAACTTTCTAACCTGATGAACTGATGAAACTTTTTCTTATAGTCCTGCTTACAATATTAATTTGTTTATTGCCATCTTCTTTTAATACATATGACCAAGGCATTCTCATTTCCTGTGTGTAAACAAATCCCTGGTTAGCATGACAACTACTGAGTTTTCGGTTTGCCCCCCCGCCCCCCATCTCCCTTATGAAATTCGGGCTGGCTCTGAGCTCACTATGTAGCCCAGGCAAGCCTCTATCTCACAGCAATCCTCCTGCCTCTGCCTCTGCCTCCTGAGAGCACAGTTATCGGGATCGAACTAGGGACCTTGCACTTGCACTTGGACCTTGCACTTGCGAGGCAGATGCCAAAACGACTGAGCTAAATCCCTGTCCCCAGGTACTGAGTTCTATTCCTGAGTTGATCAGGACCCTAAAGCTTCCCGATCTGAGTGGCACTGGCCAGTTTACAGTCCTGCCACACTCAAAGCAGCCACCAATGCCTGACTCTAGGCACTTTCGGGTGAAACAGGACCCCACTTGGGAAAGGCAGCTCGTGCACTGCGCCCACCACGGAAAGACCTAGAGCTCAGGGAGGACCTCAGGAGAGCCGTGGCCCTCAGGGCCCACCTCGGGGCAGGGGGGCAGAGACAAGCTCCCCCAGCCCAGAAGGACGACACTGTAGCCTCTATGGGGTGTATTATGAAGGGAGGCAGGGGAGAAAACAAGAAAGAGGAAGAGATTTCAAAAAAAAAAGAAAAAGAGGGAGGAGAGAGAGGGAAAGAGGGGGAAGAGGCAGAGGGAAGTGGTGTGTACGTTTCTTGGAATCCAGAGATCGGCGGAGAAAAAAAGAAAATCTATCTAAGATGTTGCCAGAACAAAAGTTGGCAAACAAATGCCTCGCTCTCTTTTTAAACTGAACTTTGTAACACGAGAAATACTCTCACTGGCAGTGCTGTTCTTCAGCCAACTTTAGACAGGGGAAAATGTTTCTAGCATGTCAGGAACGAAGCTGACGCTTCATTAAAGAAAAAAAAACAAGAGTTGGAGGAGAGGCCCGGAAGTCAGAGGAGGCTTTAAACCCATGCAGCTGGGCGCAGCCCCGGCTCTCCTGCCCCGCAGACGTCCCTGCTCCCTGGCCAGAGAAAGCCCAGAGTTACCAACATCCTTCCCCATCCTGGGCCGATCAGACCGCCAGGCCCTCCGCTCCCCGCCCCTTCCTTCCGCGGACCCCTCCCGTCCCGGCCTCCCCGGGACAGCGCACCGGCCCCGCGGCCGGGCAGGGAGCAGGCCGCAGGGATCCCGTGAGGAGGTAGGAGGACGTGGGCTGCGAGCCCAGGAGCCCAGAGCTGGGCGTTCCTTCGCGGGGTGTGGGGTGCGCTGTGGTCTGTGGGGGTGTGTGGTGGTGCACTGATGAAGCAGAATCTGGGATAAGCGTGGACACCCCTTGTCCCTCTCTTTCGATATTGAACTTTAATTCTGGGGTCTCTGGAAGCAGTCCTTATGGTGTGGAAAGTATCCTTGGCAGAATTCTGGGAATCCAAGATGTTGTGAGTGCTCTGGTTTCTGTTTTGTACCTTCTTCTGAGTCCCTGGTGCTTTCATAGATATCTTCAGCTCTCAGTGGCTCAGAGAGAAATGGCGGGGGGAAGGGTGAGAAAGGCAGTTTCTCCAGGATGAACCCCGGCTGCTGCTTCCCAGGACCTGGACTTCGTGTGCTTCTGGCCCTAAAATCCCTCCTCTTCTCACCCACTGTCACCGGCACGCATGCTTTGAGTTGTTCCTACGATGTGAGGAAGCGGCCCAGACCCTGTCCAGGGCCATGTCTGTGACAGGTGCCATCTGGGCAGACCTATGTAGAGCCTACGGTCTACCCCAAAGCTGCATGAGGGTCGCCGCTGCGTGATGGCCTTGGCGATCCTGTGCAGACACAAGACTGCTCAGAGAGCATAGCCGTCCTCTGCTCAGGGATGCTCAGAAGTTTATGAAACAGTTGTAAATAAAATACTTCACATGCCCTTTTCCTGAACTCTGGTGCCTTTTTCTATCCGTAGTCTGCAATTTACTCCTTAGCTACATCTTGGACTATTCTGGGACAGATTAACAAGGGCAGGGAACGAAGGGCAGGTGAGGATGGTCTCTAGCCCTTAGAAGCCCACTGAGGCAGCAGGCCAGCCAGGCTCAGAGTGAGCTCTCAGGTCCCTGTCCTGGGCTGGCACGGAGGGCTCTCGATCTAGCCTGGCCTGCGTCTCTTCTGGAGATGCCCTTTTCGCCTGTGCTCCCCATTACCAACTTGTGATCAATAATCATAGTGGCTAATGATCGGTCTGTCTTTAGGATAACTGCTTTCCCCTGGGCTGTGTGCTGAGTGACCTCAGAGGAGCCCCAGGAGGCATGCGTCCCCCTCTGCTCAGAAGAATTACAGGAAGGGACCTTAAGTGACCAGCATAAGAGCGCCGGCCAGTGCTGGTGACGATGATATCGGAGTCCATGCCCCAGTCGCAGCCACCCTACCTTGAATGTCTGTGTAGAAGTCAGAGGTCATAGGTCAGAAGGATGTTGTGATTGTGGTTCTTTTGTGTTTTGGCAAAGGACGCCTCTGAGAAGAGGTGGGAGGGGAGGGTCACGGGGCAGGGACAGAGTGTTCTGTGGAAGGAAGAGAGCCTGTGAGTAAGTGGGCTGAGCGCTCTTCCTCATCAGCCCAGCATACTGGCCCAAGGAGTGCTCTGCCACTCGGCCGCATCCAGCCTTTTTTTTAAATTTGAGACTGGGTCTCACAGTGTTCCCCAAGTTGGGCTCAAATTTGTATCCTCCTGCCTCTGCCTCTGAAGTATCTTGAATTCTGGTGTGGGCCAGTCTCTGGCTTGAAGGACATATAGCAGAGCTGAACCCTGATAAACTTCATTCATCTGTGAGATGATGGTCTGGTTTGTTTGGGCTTTGTTTTACGGGGACAAAGCCAGGACTTGCAGTGGCCTGCCTGCGCTCTCCCGCTGAGCGGCAGCCTGAGCCGGGATGGCGTAGGCTCGTGAGGTAGCAGAGAGCCCCGCAGCCCCCCTGCCTGCGCCCCAGCGCTCCCACTCGTCACAGGTCATCTCGGGACATTATACAACAACAACACGGCACTCGTGTTTTCAGTGAGGATATGCAACGGGTTGAAATGCTTGCATTTCCAGGAGGATGACTTTAGGATCTCAAACTGACATATAAAATTTAAGAGCTAAATATAGCTTGTTAAAAATAAAAACAGCGATGAGATCATGACTTCCAAAAGCATCTTGTGGGTTTTTCAGAGAACAGATTTCTGAGCACTGCCTAAATCTGGATTAAATTGATAATACGCTTGAAGCAGTATGCATCAGTTTGCCTCTTTCTACTAGAGAGACAAGTAGGTGAGGAAGCATTCCACCACTGACCTTTACCGCACCCTTGCTGTGAGCAAAGTGCCCCCTCTTTTCCCTTCAACCTCCATGGCTGCCGCCCAGCAGAGTGCTGTTCGCTTTCCCATGCGCAGGTGAGGGGACGAGGGTTAAAGAGAAAGAAACGGTGCATACAGGACATAGCTGCTAAGTGCTAGAGTTGGGATTCGAACTCAGGACTGCCTTGTGGGGTGATAAGTGCTTCAGTCTGACTGTAGTTCTACTACCGCTGGTCCTCCCGATCAAAGCCATTTCTCCATGAAGTTAATGGAGGGAGCAGTGACTGTCAGAGGACTGGGCCCTGGACATTCTGGAAAGCAGCAGCCAGGATGCTAAGGGCTCCTGATGGGTCGTGCGTGGTAATCTCACATCTACGCACCCAAACTTCCAGGCAGGGCTGGATGTGGGGGAAAGTGGGAGGCGGGCTGTCTTCTTCACCTCTCTCTGTGCACCCCTGAGGCCTCTTGTCTCCAGAAATTCCTCCCTCCTTTTTGCAGGACTCTCAGTCAGCCTTTGGCCAGGCAGAGAAGGGCCCAGCTCTGGGCTCCCACTTCACCTCTTACCCACAGGATCCCCTGTCAAAAAGAATCATCTTACTTTCTGTTTAACAAAACTCCCTTTGGCCTGTGCCTGACTTTTCTCAAACTGTTTGAGATTTGCAGCCCTCTCACTCTACCAGGAATCCATTCCAAGACCCTCGGTGACTTCCCGAAACCTTGAACTATAGCAAACCCTGTAGATAGAACTATTTTTTCTATGCGTTCATACACACACGTAATGCCTTTTCCCTCTTAACTAAGCACTTAGCATGCACTGACTGTAATTTTTGCACTTTGAGGTGTGACAGCAAAACTAACATGAGTTTCTTTTCCCTCACAATCTGATGAGATTTCATCTTACTGCATATCTTAGCAACTTTAGCTTAGGTACTTTTTTCTTATTAAGTTGAGAACTTTCAGCTTTTATAGAAAGGAAGCATGTCATGTCCTTCCTTTGGCAGAAGCTAATTCCCAGTAAACCACTCTTCTTTTGGGGGCCCTTTCCTAAGTAAAATAAAGGTGATGTGAACACAAGCACTGTGGTGCGAAATGGTCCATCTGATGACCAGGCTGCTGCTGCATGGTGAACAGCAGGTGGCATATCCGTACTGCACGGCACCCCTGAAGAAAGGGACACTTCGGGACAGCAGCACGGCCTGAGGTCTTGAGGTGCTACTCAGAAGAGTGTGCAGTTCAAAGCTAGTGGCTTATTTCTGCAATTTTCCACCGTGTGTTTTTAAGCCATGTTTGGCTGTCAATAACTAAACCATAAAAAGCAGAACTTTAGATAGGAGGGACTATTGTAATATTCTAATTCATATACTAATTCATGCTCTAATGGGAGACTTACAAGCTCCAGTGGAGCAGTCAGAGGAGCATTTGGGTAGAGAGACGTCCCAGGGCCCATCTGGCCACACTCCACTCCCACACAAGCTGGGGAGGACCAGAGAGCAGATGTTTGGTGCGTCCTTTGATAATGGCGCTGCATACCTGAATTCTTGGGACATGGAGGGCACCAGCTCCGCTGGGATAGCGTCGGCAGCCGTGTGAAGGGTGTGATGCTGTTCTTCGGTGCCCGGAGCCCTGTGTCTGTCCTCTTCACGTTCCTGGTGACTCTTCTCCCAGCTGCCTCCGCAGCCTCTGCCATTCACCGGCCCTTCCTTATCTCTATGAGGCATGTGGGCCTCTAATTTACTGGACAGGCTTCACGGACACACCACCAGTGCAGGTGTATCTATAACAAAAGTCAAATTGCTGCTGGAAACCATGACAGTGGAATTTAGGAATCAGGTAGCAATTTGGGGAGAGTGTTTAAGATTCTGAAACGCGGGTCGTACCTAGCCCTCCCATTCCCTCCCGAATCACACACTTTGGGGCCCATCTGTAATTATGGAGGCCCCTGGCTTAATGACTAGGAGTGGGGTGGGAGAAAGAGGAGAGAAGCTGTTGTTTACCCGAGGCCACCCAAGATACCTGGGGACAGGGGCAAAAGGAAAGGTTCCTTTCTTCCTTCGCCTTGCCTGTATTTTAAAAGGAGATTCTGGAGAGACATAGCTGACAAGAACAGCTGGGGAAGTGGACACAGTCCAGAAGAAGGAGCCTCAGGCGGCAGGGGGTTTGTTTATTGTTCAACTCGGGACTCTTCTGTTCCCTGCAACTTTCCATAGCTTGACTTCCTGGCTAATTATTACCATCTTCGTGGCTGCTGGCAGCTGAGCCTTTGCTGGGGTGCCCAACCTGTCGGTCAACTTGCAGGCCAGCATGAGGGCTACACCCGGTGCAGCCAGCCTCGAAGGCCTCCAGAACAAGCAGCCTGGCCAGCCCACCCAGAAATGGCTTGCCTTGTTGCCTGGCCTCTTGCGGTTGGTTTTCTGGAGCCCAGTCTGGTTTTCCTCATCCCTGCCTAACTATGACTTGTGTGCATAATGCACATGAGGAAAGCCTGCCCTTTTCTTTGGCTGGCTCAATAGCCAGTGCGCTCCTCCAGATGTGGAGGCATATGTGTAATGGAAAGCAGCCCTGAATACTCTTCAGGAAGTAAACAGCTGGCAGGACTCCGAGGCACATGCCAGCCCAGCCTGGGACGACTTCAGCTTCCAGAATCGAGCCCATCAGCACTTAGGCAGTCTTGGCTCCAAATTCTTCATCTCACCGCTTAAGAGAGAGGTAGTGAGTTGCCCAAGGCCGCAGGGCCAAGGTCCAGCAGCTCTTCTGTTATACAAAATCACACTGATTGTGTGGGTGGTCTTCGGGTGGCATTAAAGTTCCCACCACTGGGTTTTCATTTGCCCTTGTAAAGCTGTCTCCTCCCTGCTCTTTGCCCCAGAAGCTGACTTGGGTGGCTCCCTTGCATTTGCATTTCGCTTAGATTTGATCAGTGGAATCAGAGCAGGGAAACTGAGTGTCTTCCATGCTCCTTTCCTGCTGGGTTCCTATGTGCTGTGTGTCCACTGACTAAAGCCAGAGATTGGCCAGGCAGCCAGACCTCTCCACTCAGTGTTTCACTAACACCGACCTCTTAGGCCAGCCCCACAGTATTCCACCATCTTTTGTGATGTCCCAATTCCTGCTCAGACCTTTGCTAACAGTCCCTTTTTTTTTTTTTTTTGAGACAGGGTCTCACTTTGTAGTTCAGTCTGGCCCTGAGCTCAGCCTCCAACTCACATCACAGCAATCCTCCTGCCTCTGCCTCCCGAGTGCTGGGATTACAGGCGTGAGCCACCACGCCCGGCACTGTGGTATGTGGTACTGGTTGCTGCTGGGCGTGAGTCTCCATGCCCAGTATTTTATGTGGTTACCGGGGGATCGAACCCAGGCCCTTGCACTTGCAAGACAGGCACCAGAACCACTGAGCTAAATCCTTGGCCAAAAGAGGGGATTTTCTAAGCCACAACTGGCTAATGACAGACCCAACACAGAAGTCTTGGGACCAAATCTGAAGACTTTTCACACTCTGCCTCCCTATCACATCTCCTACCAAATTCTCTTCTTCTGGACAATCTTTGAGTGTTTGGCGTAGATTCACTTCCTGTGTACTTTTACTTATTGGAGGTTGGTAGTCATTGGGAATGTACTGGATGTCTTACAGCAGGAAGAAGAAACCTTGCTGAGCATTACGGCTGAGACCAGTGCGATCCAGAGTGCCAGCCCACAACGAGCCATGGAGATTGTGTGAGAAAGCCTTGGTATGAAAATAAGTCACAGAGCCAAACAGTGCACTCATTGAGGAACTTGATGGACTCTGCCATGAGCTCCTTTTCTCATAGACCCGCATGGTGGCCACTGACTAGAGGACAACAAAAAGAGCACTGTCCCCTGCTACTAAGCAAACTTAACTCGTGAATGTGCCATGTTCATGAAGAACAGCTCAGACAGGACATAGTTCTGTATTCAGGTCACTCTAGACACTAGAGTCCAGGTCTGGAGTCGTTCTTTAAGAGGGACAATGACATTCTAGAGACCTTCTAGTAGTGCCTAGCTCATGAATATAATGTTTGTGAGAATTAAAAGTACTCATTACATCCATGGCACAAGATAAAGCATTAAATGCATAAAAAATATATATAACATTCTTGGGTTGGAGATTTAGCTCAGTGGTATAGATGCCTTCCTTGCAAGTACAAAGTCCTGAGTTCAATCCCCAGTGCCAAAAAAAATTCTACAGAAAAAAATATTCCTATTACTATAGATATTGCTTGTTTAGTGATCAAGTTCTGCTCCTGCAACTAGATAATTATATTGATTGATCAGTAAATGAAGAATTGCAGGGCCTGGGATTTAGCTCAGTTGTTCCAGTCTCTCCCTGGCAAAAGCAAGGTCTCGAGTTCAATCCCTAGTAATCACACACCATCACACACCACAATGCTGAGCGTGGAGACTCACACCCACCAGCAATTAGTACCACATACCCCAGTGCTGGGCGTATGGTTCACCCCTGTGACCTCAGCACTCATGAGGCAGAGGCAGGAGGATTGCTGTGAGTTCAAGGCTTGCCTGAACATAGTGAGCTCAAGGCCAGCCTCAACTATAAAAAAGCGAGACCCTTTTCCAAAAAAACAAAATTGTATATGATATGTATGTTATAATATTCAGAACAAAGAAATAGTCAAACTCCAACTTGATGACTTTGTCTCTATTTGCATAACTTTCATCCCATACTATAATGTGTAACAACATAAAACTACAGTACTGTACAGTATAACCAGCAAAAATAACAGTACTATACAGGTTTACTATACCAAAAAAAGACATTGAAGATCTAGAAACAAGATGTACAGAATTACACGGGGAAAAAAAGATGGGTCATAGGTCCAAAGAATGCATCTTGGTCCTTCAACCCAAAGGTCATTAAACAGGCGGGTCGTTAAATGAGGAATATTAGCACTGTCTAATAATCCAGTGCAAAAGGGTTATGTCAGGTGAGGAGTGTGAAAAGAATCTAGAAACTTGCTGCCTAAAGAAAACTGGGAATAATCCAATTCTGTAGATTCTGTAGGCCTATTGCAATAGGCCAATTTGGAATTTCTTCATTGAATTCATATTTCTGAGTGCCTGTAGTGTCTCCACATATCTTTCTGGGTATTTGAAAAAATAGCTGTGGAAGACTAGTGAGGCCCTGGGTCTCATGGATGAGGATGGCTATGATGCGATATACAAAATCAAAATAACTTCCGACGGAATGGAGACAAGACAGATGGGACTTCTGTGTGGTGGGCTGAGGAGGCTGAAGCTGCTTCGGGCCAGGTTGTCAGAATGCCTGCCTTGAGGTCCTGCTGTTTGAGTTAAGTCCTAAACGTCAAGACCGCCACACGCTGGGGGCAGCCAGAGAAGGTGGATCTCAGCTTGGAGCTGGCACCAACCCTAAAGGCACTAACTAGTATTGGTTATTGGCAACCACATTCTTTGACTCTTGGATGTTACACCCTTTCTTGGAGAGAGATGTGAGTGTCGTATGTGTCGGCCAGAAATTTTCTATCTGGGATTTTCTAAGCCTAGGTTGCTGAGCACTGGCCAGGAATGTTGAGCACAGGATCTTTGCCCAGGATGGGATCAGAGGCAGATGAGCCAGCGGCTCTCTCAGCTCCCGGGTCCCATGACTGCCCCTCAGCCTGGCTGGTCTCACGAGCCAGGTGCTATATTTCACAGCCGGCCACTTTGCTCAGGCAGCTGCTACCCTTCTGGCGCTGGCCATCTGGCCTGCCGGGTCCTGGAGCCCAAAACGCTCTGGCTTCTGCTGCCTGCACCTGCTGGATCCCAAATGCTAAAGAAAATGGTTATGGTACATGGAGGGGAGTGGATCAGAGAGCAGAACAGAAATAGTCAGGAGGGAAATTGCAAATGTACAGAGCTAAAACTGTAGAAGCCAAATCCTTTTCTGAAGTGCCCCTTTCTTAAATGCGGAGAAGCAGAGGGCACACACTCCTTACTGAAAGGTGCGAGTCTGGGACAGGGTCTGGGCTGACATCTTCCTGTCTTCGTCCTCACCGCCATGCTCACGGGTGCCCTGGATTTTCACCTGCGGCCCAGAATCATTCCAGTGCAATCCCAGGGCTTCTCCGCAGGAAGATGGAGAACTTCCAGGCGTCCTAAAGTGAGAGTAGCTTGAGGTTCATTCCACCTATGCTCTTTCTCCCTTTCGTTTAACCTGCTTCAGGCTAAAAGCCTGTTGTGGGGGGTTTTTCTTGGAGCTTGACAGCTTTCTCTGACTCACAGATGCCCCCCCAAAATCACTGAAATCTCAGCACCACTTCTAAGGACAGTATTAAGCTTCGCCAATACCGTCCTTAGCTTAGGTCTTCAGAGACCTCCTTTGAATGTTACCTTGTTTTGTAGCATTTTTAGGCTCCATGGAGCCTATTTGTATTTGCCTAGCCAGAGCGCAGTAGCAGTTTAGAAAATATTCATGGTGTTATTTTAATAGAATGAGTCACACATACAAATTTTAATTCCAAAAGCTTACAAATGAAAGAGCTTCCTTGAACCCAGGCCCTCAGGATACTTGCCAGCCTTCCAGTTTTTCAGTCTGCTCTGTTGTTGCATTCGATGACAAAGCCAGAACCTGTTGGGTTAATGAATGGAAAATCAAGTCTTAGTGAATGAGCCCTTCCTTAGGACTGGAGAAGGGGGTCAGATCGGGGCTGGGCATGGTGACGCGCCTGTAATCCCAGAACTCTGGGAGGCTAAGGTAGAAAGACTGCAAGTCTCCATCTACCTGGGCCACTCACTCAGCAAGACCATGTCCCCAGATAAAAACGAAAGGGCCAGGGATGTAGCTCACTGGTAGAACATTCCTGAGTTCACTGTCCAGCACTGCAAAAGCAAACAAGGAGAAAATAAGACAAACAACAAGCCAAAGCTGTAAAGACTGCCCCAGGCAGCTGCTACAAAATTAGATAAAATCAGGCCGGGGATTTAGCTCAGTAGTTCCAGCACCTGCCTGGCAGGCACAAGGTCCTGAGATCGATCCCCAGCACCACATACCACAGTGCCAGGCATGGTGACTCACACCCACCAGTAGTCAGTACCACATACCACAATGCTGGGCACGGTAGCTCACACTTGTCATCCTAGCACTTGGGAGTCACAGACAGAAGGATTGCTGAGTTCAAGGCTGAGTTCAGGACCATCCTGAACTACGAAATTTTGTAGTTCAAAAAAATTTTTTTTTAATTAGATAAATACTAAGGGTTACTATTCCAAATACTAAGGGTTAATATTCCAAGTCCAGGATGTTTCCTTTAGAAGCAGGTTTCATCTCTGAAAACAGTGCCAAGGCACGCGGGCATGAGTATACACACACACACACACACACACACACACACACAAACACACACTAGCCTGTTCAAAAAAGAAAATCAATACCAAATGGACAAGGGGAACGCCCTCCCTGAACCATTATGTGGGAATAAAAATGACAAGTAAACAGAATGAAAAAGAAGCTTGAAAAGGCGCCTTCACTCCTCTCCCGACACTGCAGACTCTGCGGTACAGGAGAGCAAGGTCCCAGGTCTGCAGACCGCCCACGCCTGGAACGGCCGAGTTATTGCAGGTGATAGTTGCGGCACCTTGGAAGGAGGGACAGAGGCTTTTTCGGCCAGAATCTGTCTTTATTCACACAAAGAGTGAGAGAACAGTCCCTCCGAGAGTGGCTGGTAGAACAGTAGAAGAATTTCTGAGAATTATTAGCCTTCGGCAAAAGGCGTTTGGCTGGAAATCTGCACTGCAAACTGACCTAGTGAGTCAGCATGTGACTCTCACCTGACTTCCTTCTCCGACCCAAGGGTTCCAAGGCCAGAAACAAGGTCCTGGCTTTGGCTGCGGTCATGTCCAGTCTTCTGAGTAAACTGAGAACAAATGCAAAGACAGATCGCCAAAGGTAATTCCCTTCTTTGACACTGAATAGAAAGGAGGTGGTTTTTAAAGTCAAACTTTTTTTTCCTATTGAAAATAACAGATGTGCAATACTTGGGTTGGATTCAGTGGGAGCGAAGGACCTAAAGTTTGGGGAGAGAGCACAGGACTGGCTGGGGGGGGATCTGAATGAGATGCCAAGGCTGCTTCCGGTGCCAGTGCAAACGGCGGAACAAGGTGGGACCGGAAGGCCTCTGCAGGGCTCTCCAGCTATGTTCTCTGCTCCAGTTCTTAGTTTTAACTTCTTGTCCTCCTCTAGAAGGACCAAAACAAGAGAGTGAGATGGAGCTAGTATGTGGACTGGTAAGGCTGGAAGCAGGCCCTAGGCAACCGAATCTCAGTGAACATGCAGCCGGTGGCATAGTGTGGATTGGTTGAATGGATCAGGGGAACTGTTTGAGCTAGGACAGGCTGGCCTGGTGGGGGTGACTAGGGTGGTCTTGTGCACCCTTTGGCTGGAGCTGAGCATGTGTCCGGGAAGCTAAGGCTCAAGCTCCTTTCTACAGCGGTGTCTCTGTGGACCTGGGTGGGTTGATGGCTGGCAGCACTGCAAGGTGATAAGCTTACCAGTCCTGGGAGCCTAGCTACAAATACAGGCTCTTTCTCCCTTACAGACTAATTAGAGTATTGATTTGGATTTGAATTGTCTGAATCTTATAGAAAATCAAAGTAATAGCGACCAAACAGGATATTGTTTCTCCTCACATGGAGGAAATCGGTAGGTGGGCAGTTGAGGGCAGGCTGGGAGGCTTCATGGCACCAGGGACTCAGCCTCTTTCAACCCTGGCTTGAAACAGTTGAAGCCAGGCTGCTTGAATTCAGCCCTCATTCTGACATTCCAGCCAGAAGGGGAAAGAAAGGAACCCACAGGCTCACCTCCTCTTTCTTCATGCACGATACGATCCAGAAGCTGAACTTGACATTTCTGTTTCACCTCGTACCCGAAACTCGGTTACATGGCTGCCAGGCTGAAGCGAAGCCTGGGAAACATCGCTTCCGCTCCGAATAGCCGTGTGTCCAGCTAACAAGTCATGGTTGTTTTGTGTGGTTTGGTTTACTGAGAGAGAGAGAAGGAGATAACAGAAATTAGGGAGCACTTCTAAAAAAGTTAGCACATGCTTGTTGTGTGCAGTGTCTGCCTGCTAGGTAGGATATTAATTTCTATTTCCATCTCTTTTCCCTCCCCTCCCACCCCACCTCATAATCGCCTTCCCCTCTCAGAAAGCTCTTTCTCTCTACTTCCCATTTTCTTTCTTTCATTTTGCTCTTTATTTATGCTTTGGGCTTTTATAGAAGAAGAACCATGTGATATTTAAGCTTGGGTGTCTGATTTACTTAATATTATGGTACCATTTTTCTACAGATGACTAAGGTTTATCCTTTTGCAGAGTGGTACTCCAGTGTATGGAGATATCACGTTTTCTTTCCATTCATCCATAGATGGATTTATGGGCCACTTCCAAGATTCAGCCGTTATAAATTGTGCTGCTATAAATGTGGATGTGCATGTGTCACTATCATATATGATGTCTGTGACTCTCTAGGGGGAGGGACAACTGATCAAAGGGAATTTCTACTTTCAGTTTTTTGAGGAATCTTCATACTGACTCAAAAAAGGCTGAATTAGTTTACATTTCCATGAATAATATAGAAGAGCTCCTTTTCTACCGACAGCCTCCCCAGTATTTGTCAGTATACGAATTCTTAATGATAGCTGTTCTTTCTGGGATAAGATGGAATCACAGTGTTATTTTAATTTACATTTATCTAATAGCCACTAATGCAGAACATTTCCTCATGTATCTATTGGCCATTGGTACTTCTGAGAAGTTTATTTATTTCAGTTGCCTATTTTTTATTAGGTTTTTTATTTTGAAAGAATCTAATTTTTAAATTACTTACATATTCTAAACATTAGTCCTCTGTCTGAGGAATAACTGGAAAAAAAATTGCCCATTGAGTATGTTGTTTTCTCACTGTGTTGGTTAGGGTTTTTAAAAAAAATTGTTTTATTTTGGTTTTTGTTGTGCAGAGCTTTTTAATTTAATATGATCACATTTGTTGATTCTTGATACTATTTCTTATGCAACCTCGGTTCTTTTCAGAAAGTCCTCACCAAGAAAAAAATAAGAAAAACAGTCCTTACCTAAGCTTATTCTTTTTTTTTTTTTTTTTTTTTTTTTAGGTTTTTTGAGACAGGGTCTCGCTTTGTGGTTCAGGCTGGCCCTGAGCTCAGCCTCCAACTCATCACAGCAATCCTCCTGCCTCTGCCTCCCGAGTGCTGGGATTACAGGCGTGAGCCACCACGCCCGGCACTGTGGTATGTGGTACTGGTTGCTGCTGGGGTGAGTCTCCACGCCCAGTATTGTTATGTGGTTACCGGGGAATCGAACCCGGGTCCTTGCGCTTTCATTTTCAGTGGGTGAACCACTGAGCTAACTCCCCGGCCCCTACCTAAGCTTATTCTTAAAAGTTCTGTTTTTGTCTTCCAGCAGGATAGATGTTTCTGTTTTAACATTTAATTCTTTGATCCCTTTTGATTCTAGATACATGCTGAAAGACACAGTCTAGATTCAGTCTTTTGCACTTAATAGGCCAGTTCCCCCTACGCCATTTATTAAAGAGGCTGTCTTTCCTCCAGGGTATATTTTTGGGCTCTTTGTCAAAGATCAAATATTTAAATTTGTCCTGGGTTGTTTCTGCACCCTCCATTTTGTCCCACTGATCTTGTGTCTGTTTTGTACCAGTCCCCTGCTGTTTTTATCCATGGTACTTTGCGATATAATGTGACATAATTCTGAGATTGTGATGCTTCCTGCTTTGCCATTTTTACCCAGGGTTACTTTTGCTGTTCTTGATCTCTTCTGGCTCCATATGAATTTGATAAATTTTTTTTCCAGTTTTGTGAAGAATGTTATTGGAATTTTGATTTGGATGGAATTAAATCCGTGTGCATTTTGGAAGGACGGCGGTTTGACTACGTTGCGCTGTCTCTCCGAGAACAGAGCATGTCTCCGTTTTCATGTCATCTTTGATTTCCTTTTTCAGAGTGCTACGGTTTTCATTGTATATATCTGTCACTTATTTAGGTTAATTCCTAAATATTTACATTTTCTTGATGTTATTGTGAATGATATTTCCCAATTTCATTTTCAGTGGGTGAACTTTAGTGTACAAGAACACTATTGATTTTTGTGATTTTGTATCCTGTACATTACTAAATTTAGTTATTAATTCTGGTTATTAACTAGTGATTATTAATTAGTTATTAATTGGTAGATTTTAGGATCCTCTTTGTGGAGAATCATAGCATCTGTAAATAATGGTAGTCTTACTTCTTCCTTTCTTATACATAGCCCTTTTCTTTCTTTCTCCTGACTACTTACTATTGCTAATGTTTAAGCATTCTCTTGAACTAATAGCGAACAACCTTAGCTCGTTCCTGATTTGAAAGAGAAAGTGGAGCTGGGGATTTAGCTCAATGGTAGAATGCTTGTCTCCCAAGCAAACATGAAGACTTGGGTTCAGTTCTCAGAATGAAAAAATGAAAAAATATTTTTTAAAAAACCAGAAAAAGAAAGTTTTCAGTGTTTCGCACTTAAGGCAGTAGGTTTGTCATAAATGACTTTAATCAGATTGAGCTTAAAATTTCTAGACCTATTTTCTTCTATTCTTATTTTCTTCAAAGTTTTTAACATCAAAGGACATTGGATTTTGCCAGAGGCTTTCTTTGAATCTTTTGAGGAGGTCATGTGAGTTTTGTCTTTGCTTTTGCTAATTGGTTGTTACATTTATTGGTTTGTGTATGTGGAACTATTCTTGTATCCTTGAAATGAAGCCTACTTGGTCATGATGTATGATCTTTTTAATGATTTGTTGCATTCTCTTTGCTAGTGTCTTGATGAGGATGTTTTTTTTAGTCGTCAGGGTCTTGCTTTGTAGTTCAAGCTGGTCCTGAACTCAGCCTTGAACTCAGCAAACCTCCTGCCTCAGGAGATTAGGGGAGATTGCAGGCTTGAGTCACCAGTCTCCCCACAATGCCCAGCATTGTGGTATGTGATTACCGGGGATCAAACCCAGGACCTTGCACTTGCAAGGCAGGCGCCAGAACCACTGAGCTAAATCCCTGGCTCCTTATTGAGGGTTTTTGCATCTTTATTCATGAAAGAGATTGATCTATAGTTATCTTTCTTGGTTGAATCCTCATCTGTATTTGGATCAGAGTAATGTTCTAGGGTAGATTGGAGTCAAGTGACTTTGGGAGAACTATTTTCCTTTAAAGCTCATTAAAAAGTTTGAGGAATATTCATGTTAGAACTTCCTTGAAGTTTTTCTAGAATTCAGCAGTGAACCTATCAGGACCTGGCTGGTCTTGGTAGGTATTTATTACTGCTTTAATTTCATTGCCTCTTATTGGGTTATTTCATTGTCTTCTTGTTCACTTTTGGTAATTCAGATATTTCTAGGAATCTATTCATTTCTTTTTTTCTTTTTTTTTTTGAGACAGGGTCTCACTTTGTGGTTCAGGCTGGCCCTGAGCTCAGCCTCCAACTCACATCTCAGCAATCCTCCTGCCTCTGCCTCCCGAGTGCTGTGATGACAGGTGTGAGCCACCACGCCCGGTACTGTGGTGCGTGGTACTGGTTGCTGCTGGGCGTGAGTCTCCACGCCCAGTATGGTATGTGGTTACTGAGGATTGAACCCGGGTCCTTGCACTTGCAAGACAGGTGCCCGAACTACTGAGCTAAATCCCTGGCCCTCTGTTCATTTCTTTTGAATTCTCCAATTTACTGGTGCACAGATTTGGGAAGTAGTTGTTAATAACCTTTTTTATTTTGCCACTGGTGCATCCACCGTGATTTTATCTTTTTCATTTCCACTTGCATTGATTTGAATCTTTTCTCTCTTTTTCTGTTAGATTGGCTCAAGATTTGTCTACTTTTGAAGACCCAGCTCTTCAGTTAATTAATTCCTTATGTTGGTTTTTGGGGGTTATAGCTTTTGTCTAGATGACCCCCTAGTGCCCGTGCGTAGAGCTTTTTCAGAGTGCGTGACGTGCGTGTGTGGATTGCAAGGGTAGATTTGCGGTGCAATGCTAAGATCGAGAGCACTAGGATTAAGGGTGTGAATGCTTCCTGCCCATAGTAGCATGGATCAGCTATAAGGGAGAGAAAGACCTGTGATCAGCCCTTGCTACCCCCTGCCCACCATGAGCTGTTTCTCCTCTGTAATGCCTCTCTACCAGGCCACCCTGCCTCGGAGCCAGCCGGCTGTGGACTGAAACCTCTACAAACTGTGAGCCAGATAAATTTTCTTCCCTTAACTTGTGGGTGTTGAGTATTTGGTCTCAGCAAAAAGACAAGTAACTAATGTAGAAAGTTTTCATTTATTACTTCTTCAAATATTTTTTTTTCTCCTTTTGAGAGTCTAGTTACATGTGCTTGGATGATATCCAATGAGTCCCTGAGATGCTGCTCATTTTGTCTTAAATCTTTTTCCAGTTACTCATTTTGACTAATTTTGATTGAATTTATGTTAAAATTTACTCATCTTTCCTTTAACATTTGCCTCTTGTTGTCAACTCCATCTGGTGAGTTTTCTGTTTAAGAAATTGTACTTTTCATGTGGAATTTACATGAGAAAGCACACTTTCAACTGCAAATGGGCAATGAGAATATTTTATAATTGATAAGTCAATTAGTAAACATAATGCAACCCAGTACTGGGTGGGGGGAGGATCCTCTGGTGCTCATAAGGCGAAGACTATACTTTAAAAATAGGAGAATTAAAGTGAAATAATTTAATTTGTTTGCTCTTTTGAGACAGCGTCAGGCTATGTAGTTCAGGCTGGCTCGCTATGTAGTTCAGGCTGCCTCACTATGTAGCCCAGGCTAATTGCAAACTTGTAGCAGTTCTGCCTCAGCCTCCTGCATGCTAAGATTATACATGTTCCTTCCTAGGCCTGGCTAAAATTATTTTCAGCATGAAGGTCAGAAATGAAAAAGGAGGGCCGGGGATTTAGCTCAGTGCTTCTGGTGCCTGTCTTGCAAGCACAGGGCCCAGGTTTGATCCCTGGTAACCACATACAATACTGGGCGTGGAGACTCACCCTAGCAGCAATTAGTACCACATACCATAGTGCCGGCCGTGGTGGCTCATGCCTGTAATCCCAGCACTCGGGAGGCAGAGGCAGGAGGATTGCTATGATGTGAGTTTGAGGCTGAGCTCAGGGTTAGCCTGAACTACAAAGCAAGACCCTGTCTCAAAAAAATAAAAAATAAATTAAAAGAGGAAATGAAAAAGGGAAAACATTTCAGAGGAAACAAATAGAAAATAAAAATATATTGGTAAAATGCTAGACCTGTACCCATTTCTATCAATAATTACATGTTAATGAAGTAAACACTCCCACTAAATGACTGCAGTTAATTATTGGTTTTAGAAGTTTGGGGTTTGATCTGCAGTACTGAGAACAAAACACAGAGCCTTGGCCATGTGAGGCAAGTATTCTACCACTGAGCTGCAGCCCCAGCCCCTGATAATGATTGTTTTTAAATGAATACAAAAGTAAATATAAGGGCCGGGGATTTAGCTCAGTGGTTCCAGCCATCTGCCTGGCAAGTGCAAGGTCCTAAGTTCCATCCCTGGTACTACATACCACAAGGCTAGATGTGGTTGTTCACATCTGTAATCCCAACACTCAGGAGGCAGAGGCAGGAGGATTTCTATGAGGCTAGCTAGAGGTACATAGTGAATTCAGGGCCAACCCAAACTGCAAAGCAAGACCTTGTTTCAAAAAAAAGAAAAATAGTAAATATAATAACTCACTAACAAAGATATACAAGTGCAAAGTAAATACATGAAAAGTTTCTAACATCCATCTAGTAGCGTTAGGGAATGTAATGACTGTTACACTATTAAATACCATCACACTATTAAGGTGGCCAAACTTCGAGCCACTGCCAACATCAAATGCTGGCAAGGATGTGAGTAAACAGGCCCACTCACCGCAGCAGTTCGGAAGACAGTCTCATTGGCTTCTCCTAAAACTAAACAAACTCTTTATACTTCTTGCTATTTACCCAAATGAGCTAAAAACTTACCCAAAAACCTGCACCACGATGTCTGCAGCAGCTTTAATCGTAATTGTCAAGACCTAGAGGCAGCCAATGATCTTTCAATAGATGAACTGATTAATAAACTGTGGCACATCCAGATGCTGACGTACGGTTCCCCACCGCCTTTCCAGGGGTCTGCCCAGGACAGCGTAAGACGTCACACTACAGCAATGCACGCACAGCAACATTCAGAGCAATACAAGACATAATAACATCCTGGGAGCAGCCAGCGAGCCCATCAGCGGGTGACTGAAGAAAGGGGTTGTGCTTTGTATCGATGGGATACTCTGCAGCTATAAATAGTGACAAACTTGAGACATTGGTAGAAAACGGGTGCACCTGTTGAGTGAAATAAACCAGACACACAAGCTTAAATTCCACGTGGGATCTCTCATTTGAGCAAGACAAAGTACAAATAAAGAGAATAATAAAGGAAGAAGAGGAGACGAGGGCTGTCTTGCAAGTGAGAGACTCCGGGTGAAGGGTGAGGAGAGAGAAAAGAGGAATAAATGGAACCAAGAGCCGCCACACGCAGGAACTCAGTGACCTCAGTGAATATAAACATGCTGTCATAAGCATGAGCTAAGATTAATAATATCAACAAGAACGAAAAGGAAAGGGAAATGAGGGAGGGATTTTAACATACAAGCCATATTAGGTACATGTACCCAGTCTCTGAGGTGATTATAAATTGCATATACTGCAAACATATACTAATAAAAATTGTAAAATAAATATGAAGGGCAAATGGGAGAAAAACAACTAAATAACAGCCATGTAAAATTTATTTATCATTAATAAGTAGATGCATGTAACATATAAATTAAGGCCTTCACAGTGAACTTAATTTTATCTTGACTTTTCAGCCTTTGTATTTGATGTTACCCCCCCCTTTTCCTTTCTTTTTTTCTTTGTTTCTTGCTTGGCTTTTTGAGACAGAGTCTCCCTATGTAATTCAGACTGCCCTTGAACTCATGGCAATCCTCCTGCCTCAGCCCCCTAAGTGCTGGGATTACAGATGTAGGTCACCACGCCTGATGTGTTCTTTTTCTTGATTGCTACATTTCTCTTGGGCAACAACATTGAGATAATTGCTTAATTGCTGATAGCCAAGATAAAGCTAAATCTACCTTCCATCCCTGAGCTACTTTCCCAGCCCCTTTTAGCCATTTTATCAGCGTTCCTGATGTTGTTCTGCACTAGCAGAAATAAAACTGTTCACCCAGGGAGAAGCCGCTTCCCAGTCCTGACCTTCTCCCCAGCTACTCCCCTGCTGTTTTCCTGGGGACTGACCCACTGGGAAGAAAGCCCTGTCTCGTGGGAGAGGCTGAGCGCTATCTGGGTGGACCTTGGCTCTGACAGGGCTGTTTGTAGTGTCAATTACACTTCAGTCCTGTGCCATAGTATTCCAGACAGGATGTGGGAAGAATTTAAACTTTTTTTTAAAAAAGAAAAGATTATCTGCCACAAGTCAGCTTCTCTGCAGCTATTTCAAATCCCACAAAAACTCAATTCCAGTCTCATTATGCTACTACCAATTCTTAGTTTCCTGTCCCTGGTACTTTGCTGGTTGGGCTTCTGGTGTAGCAGCATTCTGAACTTTCTGAGGCCTCTAGTCACAGTGAGGACCGTGAAAAGCCAAACTGTGACATGCAAAAGAGGGATCTTTTATAATGTGTTTCTCAGTTCTGATCTTTTCTGCAAAAATTAAAACGTAGCCATGTACGTGTTTATCTTCCTATAACTTCCAACCAGGAATAAAGTTAATGTTGAACACAATTCTGTGTGCTCAACACTAGTCACTGGCTTATTCATTTACTGAGGAAATGTTTATTGTACATAAACCATAAGGAGGTACTAAGCCAGGACACAGATTCAGAACCGTTGGTAACACCGACAGTCCCACTGTAGTAGGCAGGCTTGCAGTCCCAGGAGGCTGGGGAAAAAGGATCACTTGAACCCTCTGAGTTTCAGACCAGCCTGGGCAAGCTATCAAGACCTCGTCTCAAAATATGATAGTACACATCTGTAATCCCAGCACTCTGGGAGGCTGAGGCAGGAGGACCACAAATTTAAACCCAGTTTAGGCAACTAGGTAACTTAGCAAGAACCTATCTCAAAATAAAAAATAGAGGGCCAGGGATTTAGCTCAGTGGTTCCGGTGCCTGCCATGTAAGTGCAAGGGCCTGGGTTCAATCCCCAGTAACCACATACAACAATGCCAGGCATGGAGATTTATGCCCACCAGCAATCAGAGCCTCATACCACAGTGCTGCCTCATACCACAGTGCTGGGCATGGTGGCTCACGCCTGTAATCCCAGTGCTTGGGAGGCAGAGACAGGAGGATTACTGAATTTGTGGCTGAGTTCAGGGCTAGCCTAGCAGGACCCTGTCCCAAAAAACTAAAATAATAATAATAATAATAAAATAATTAGAAAAGATCTGGAAAGATGTAGCACAGTGTGTGAGCCCTGGGTGAAATTCTCAGTACCAGTGAGGGAGACAGTAAAGATGTCATCCAGTGGCCCAGTACTCGAGAGACTAGGGTGATAGTGAATTGAAGCCCAGCCGGGGCAAGTTAGGGAGACACTCACTGTCTCAAAACTAAAGGCTGGTGAAGAAGATGTGGCTTTTTAAAACATGGTGCCTTATTCAGCCATAGAGAATGATAAATTTGAGTCCTTTATGCTGAAATGGATGTACCTTGAAGACATGCTCATCGTGAAGTAGATAGGACACGTGTAAGAACCGTATCTTTTCTCTAGTATGAGAAACCGAAGGGGTAAATGGATGCCAAAATGTGGGACAGGTACTGGGAAATAGGAAGAAAATGTGGGACAGGTACTGCGAAATAGGAAGAAAATATGGGACAGGTACTGGGAAATAGGAAGAAAATGTTCAAAAGGCAGACGGAAGGACCTGTAGGGGAAAGTGAGGAAGGGAAGGAAAGACTTGACGGTAAAAAAGGGAAGTAAAGCTTCTGTTTAGAGGGCTGGGGATTGTAGGGCGGGCAGGGGAAATGGGGGAAAACTAAGCGCTGGGCACGGGGCTCCGTGGGGCTGCGCCCGCCCCTCGGTCACCCCAGTACGGTCACCCCAGTACGAGGGACAGACTAGAAAGAGCAGAAGCTGGAACCTGGGTGCAGGAGGGAGCTGTACACAGCAGGTCGCAGCGGGTCTGGGAAGAGGAGCAGGGGGAAAGGGCACCCCGCGTGTGCCCGAGGTGGGGGGGGACACTCGAGGGGGGAGGACAGAGGGACCCTGCGGGGCAGCTTGGGGCGCAGCTGGCTCGCAGATGGGGCGCTCCCCCAGGAGCCCGGAGAGAATTCGTCCTTCGGCTGTGACGGCCAAAGGGGGCATCTGACGACGTGTTCAGAGGTGAGCGCGCGCCTTCCGCACAGCCGCACTCAGGTGAAGCGGTTGCCCGGTTTTCCGCGCGGCCCGGCTCGTCCGCCCCAGGCCGCGGCCCGGCGCAGGCCCCTCCCCGGTGAGAGGAGCCGCCCGCCGGCTCCGCACCGCCCTCTGCCGCCGCTCCCGGCCCGCCGGCCTCCCCGCCGGCCGCCCCGTCCGGAGCGCGAGGACCCGCTGTCGCCGCTCCACCTGTTGCGCGCGGCCGGCCCGGCCCGGACGGCTCCGCCGGGGAGCGCAGCAGCGGCCGCCCGCCCGCCCGCCCGCCGGGTCGCGCCCCGCGCTCCGAGCCATGGGAGGCGCCCACTCCCAGGCCCCGAGGCCCGCGGAGCGCGACGCGCAGAGGCCCGCGACACCCTGGGACGCCGCGTGAGTCCGGAGCCCGCGCAGCCGCCGCGTCGCCTGCCGCGTGGCTGCCCGGGGCGGGGAGCGGGGAGCGGGGCCGCGGGGCTGGGCCGGGCCGGGAGGGCGGGCGGGCGGGCGGGCGGGCGCCCGGGGCCCGCGGCAGGGTCGTGCGCGGCGGGCCGGAGGGACCCGAGCTCCTGGGCTCTCGGCCCAAGGGAAAGCGCACGTGTCCTGGAGCGCGGGAGGCCGGCGCGGCGCACCGTGGCCGAGGTGTGACAGCGAGGCGGCCGGCGGCCTCGGGCTCTGAGCAGTTTGGACGCGGCGCTCGCCGCTTCCAAGAACTCCCTCTCTTGTTTGTTCCGAGAGCTTCACGATGACCTCAGAAAAAGGGCCGCATTGTAGCAGCAGCAATTAGGCTTTTGTTCCGAGATGGCAAACACTGGGGACGCCGAGTACTGCACCGCGAGCTGGGGGTAATTTAGAGACCCGGGTGCAGGGAGTCCGCGTCTGAAAGGCGGCCACGCGTCTCAGGGAGGGCGCGCTGGTAACCACTTCAAACTTCAGGCTTTTAATGCTTAACTTTTTAAAATGTGGCTTGCAGATCAGGCCAAATCTAGGAGTTCATCCTCTATTATAATTCAGCGAATATCAAAACTGCTTAGTTTGAGAAATACACAGTTACCCATGCGATAGGCAGTTGGGCCCCAGGGTAGGCTTTCTGATAGTTTTTAGTGCAAAGTAGCTTTATGAGTATCCAGATACTAGAGATGTTATTTGTGTCTCCAGTTACATATGATCTAAATTTGACTGAGTGTAGTGCAAATATGCACTAAGAAAAAAACCTAAATTTAGTTCAGGCAGCTTATTCCTGATAAGGGAAGCTGAGATTTATTGCACATCTAAGGTACATTAACCCCTCTAAGTACTTTTGTCATGTACTTCCAAACAATCCTGTTACTTCCTGTTATTCTCAGCATTTTTCCAGTGAGGAAATTGAAGCACTGGATAGGTCAAATACGTTGTCCAAGGTCACACAGCTAGAAAGTGGTGGACCCCAGAGTATATAACTACAGAGCTTATGATGGAGCTGCCACCTACCCACAAATGGGACTGTCCAAGAAACATGTTGTTTCAATTGGAGAACACCCCTTAGATTTCCCCAATAAGGGAGAAATCTGACCTAGCAGTGTTTAATACCTGAAAGATGAAATTGTCAAAGTTCATTTAACTTTCTGAAAACGAACAGGAGAGACTAGGTCCAGAGGAAGTTAGAAGTCTTGGAAGTAGACAGCTTCAAAGCGCCACTTTGCAGCAGCTGGAGGTCCGGTGTCTTCCTCAAAGTCTTAGCGTTCCATTTGCCACACTTGTGAACTGGGTGTGACGGTCCCTTCTTCATAGGCTGACATGAGACCAGTCTATGTGAATCATAAACCACAGTTTTATGTCTGAGCAATGAGAGGATTGTTTTGGCCAAGGATAAAAGTCGAAGGCGGTGACTGTGTAGGCAGTCTTACCGTGTAAGTAGGGATCCCCGGCTGACAGGTGCTGAGCAGTGAAGTCAGCCGGAAGGGCAGGGTTCAGCTGTTAGCGAGCGAAACTCTCTCTTGTTAAGACCTCAGTTGTCGGGGTGTTAACCTGTTTCCAAAGGGTTGGCAATAGATAGAGATTGTATCTGTGAGGTTCTGTCCGACCTGCATATATTTGGCAAAACTTGCCTAGAAATACAGCCTTTCCTTGCTCTAGTGAAAAATGCAGAAGCACACAGGCCTGGGGGTGTAGCTCGGTGGTAGGGCATTTGCCTAGCATGTACAAGGCCCTGGGTTCAATCCCCAGCATCATAAATAAAACAAATCAACCCAGATGCACGTTGCCAGCGCTGGGTTTACGAATCTTATCCAAGTGTGCAGGGTTTTCTTAATGTGCAGTTAGAAACCCTTTAGAAGATGAGCTTCCACAATTGTAAAAGCGAAAATGTGCTGTTCATCCATATCCGGCCTTGTGCAAATACCCAAGCCCCAGGTCTGTCCAGGGTCCAAGAAAGCGGGAGGTTCAATGTTAGCTCTCGACTGCAGGCTTCCTGCCGGACATGAGGCTGTCACGGATAACAATGACCTCAAGGCAGTCGCTCTGCTCAAGCTGTGGCCATTTGAAGCTTATTGCTCCTTTGGAAAACACTAACAAACACGTGACAGTCGCATGAATAGAGTATTAATGCCGGCATTTTTCTTTCAGGAGAGAGATTATGTTTCAGAATGTTCAGTTTGTTGCAGAATAACTTAATCAGGTACCAAAAGGAGCCAGATAGCTGTCTCCTACAAGAAGCCTATTGTGAAGTCTAAACAAGTAGAACTGCATGGGAAGCAATGTCTGATTTTAAGATAAAATTTATTATTATTGAAATGTTTAGCTGCCAACCTTCTCCAAACCCAAGGAAACAAAGGGCTGGCTTTGGTAGGAGCCAGTGTGTGTGTGTGTGTGTGTGTGCGCGCGTGTGCATGCGTGTGTGCATGCATGTGCATGCATGCGTGTGTGTGTGTGTGCACACGTGTGTGTATATCTAACTCAGTTCATCTCTTCAAAGAGGCAGCGGAGTGTAATGGGAAGGGGCAGAAGCTGAGGAGTCAGGGAGACCTTGTAAGTCCGGTAGCTCCCTAGAAGCTTCCTGAAGGAAGTGTTGGAAATGCTGTATTTAAACTCTTTCGGGGAGTATCCCTTCGCGTCTTTGAAGCAGCAGTAATGACCACATCTACTTTTGGAAGTAGTGTGTGTTGTTAGCCCAGCGCCGGCACTTAGCAAGAGCTCCCTACATGAATTACTCCCAGCTCTGCTGGGCTGTTTGGCAGGGCTGCTGGTGAGCAGGGCAGGGTCTCTTCTGAAGCCACTGTGCTAATTCTGCAAAGCTCTTTATAGGGAAAGGCAGTCCTAGAGTTAGATGTTTGCTTTGCTTTGGGTCTGGTTCTGTGTGTAGCCTTCGGGATTGAGCCCAGGGACTCCTCACTGAACTACATCCCTAGCCTTTTTAAAAAAAATTTTTCATTTTTGAGACAGGGTCTCATTGTTACTGTTACCCAGGCTGGACTTGAACTTTAGATCCTCCTACCTCAGCCTCCCCGAATGCTGGGACATAAGTCTGTGTCACCACTCCTGGCCACTTGAGTTCTTTTTTTTTTTTCTTCAGTTACTTTCCTTTTTTTTCAGAAAGTTGCACTACAAGAGGCGAGAAAGAAATTTGGAGATGTGGTCGGTTGGTATAAATGTCTGAAATCACTGATTTCCTACTTGATCCTTTCCAGCAACGTGGCCCAACTGGGTTTTCTAAATTATACTAGTTTGTGGTGAACGTCAGGGAATAATATAAAGCAGGGCCTGTAATTCACAGGGATTAGGACAGGTGACTACTTCACCTAGATCTTATTTAACTTGTCTGCCTGGAAGGCAAGACGCATACGTGTTGTACGTTCTTACTAGGTACCTTTTTAGACAGATTTTTGTTTGCCTTTGTAATTCAGCGTACACCGGGGAGGTCAGCGGCGACTTGGGGGAGTGTGTGAATGCTCACGTGGTTTTGCCCTGTGCCCTTCTGCTCATGGGAACGAGGTCAGGATTCAGTGTCCTGGCCAACTGCAAAGTCCCTGTGATGTCAAGACAGAGGTGCTGGCCTTGAAGTTTTAGACACCAGGAGACCTAGAGAGCACCATCTCCGAAACCACTGCTTTCAAATTCATAATGCTCACCACCCTCTCACTGTACATTTTTGTTGACGTTAAAAACACATGAGGTTGCATTTACCATCGAAGCTTTTAAACGCTCGTATGAATGTTGTGAGAATTCAAGAGAAAAATTAGGAAAAAGTAGTTGGTGGAAAAGTCCCTGTGAAACCAGCTGAATCAAGAAAAGTTAAATGAATGAGCAGTATTTAAATTGGGGCGATGGTGGACAAGACACAGAAATTCGTACCTTCGCAGACACACTGGCTGGCGTCTCCGGTGAAGCCAGCCCTCCTAGGAGCAAACAGTTTGAATCGCATGCCAAGAGGATTATTTTTGTGTCTGTGTTAAGTGTCAGTGTCACCACTTCTAGACCTTGAGGGCGATGGAAATAGTGAAGAGACACAAAGGTAAACCAGGACTGCACACCTGTAGTCCTATATAGCTCTGGGAGGCTGAGGCAGGAGGATCACAACTTAGAGCCTAGCACCGAGACCCTATCTCAAATGAAAGGGCTGGGGGTGTAGCTTATCGTGAAGTCCCAGGATCCAGCCCCCAGTAACCCTAAAAAGAAACGTTCATGGGCTGGGTACTTAGCTCAGTGGTTCCAGCGCCCGCCTTGCAAGCACAAGGTCCCGGTTTGATCCTCAGTAACCACATACAACAATGCCAGGCGTGGAGAGTCACGCCCATCAGCAATCAGTACCACACTCTATAATGCCAGACGTGGTGGCTCACACCTGTAATCCCAGCACTGAGGGGGAAGAGGCAGGAGGATTGCTGTATTTGAGGCTGAGCTCAGGACCAGCCTGAACTACAAAGGGAGACCATGTCTCAGAAAAAAAAAAAAAAAAAACACAAAACACACAAACGTTCAGAAAGTAAGAAGAGCCTCTCTCTGCAAGGCGTTAAAAGTGCGGCAGGTCCTCCACCAGGCCGGCTGCCGGAGAGAGTTCCAGTGAGTATAGCTCAGCAGGTCCTTCCTTCCTGTTCTTAGCTTAGTGGTCGGCCATGCCCACCCTGCCCACACCGCGCAGCCTCTCCTGGCTGGCACAGTTTCAAGACTGAAGACCAAGGAGCTAAATGGAAAAAAAAAAAAAAAAACCTCAAGGCACAGCTGCTGCTTCTGAGCTCGGGAAGTGGACCATCTGAAGCTGGTCTGGTCAGCAGCCAGGGTGGGAGTTGTTAACCCACAGCCAGGACATGAATGGGACCATCCTGCCAACCACAACCACAGAGATCACCCTCCAAAGGAGATTTTTCTTTTCCCATGTGGAGGGAATATGCAGCATAAACATTAACCACTTTAACTATCTTTAAGGATCCAGTTCAGTAACATTTAGAACATTGGACAGCCAGAAGGATGGCTCGCACCCGTAATCCCAGCTACTTGGGAGGCTGAGGCAGGAGAGTTGCTATGAGTTTGAAAGCCAGCTTGCGCTAGATAATGAATTCAAGGCCAGCCTGAACTGCCTAGCAATCCTCTGTCTTAATTACGATAAAAATTTAAAAACCAAAAGAAAAGAAAGAATGTTGTACAACTGTGTGCCATGACACCTGCCTGTAATCCTAGCTACTTGGGAGGCTGAGGCAGGAGGTCACTAGTTTGAAGCCAGCCTGGGTGTCTTAGTAATTTTTCTTGTTGCTGAGGAAAAATATTCCACACCCAATGTTAAAGGAGGAAAGGTTTGTTTAACTCACAGTTTGTAGAGATGTCAGTTCATAGTCAGCTGGCTCCAGGCAGGGTGGCACACAGCAGAGAAACATCACAGAGAGAAAGTTTGTAGCACATAGAAGGTAGCAAAGGCAAGCAATTGACAAAGTATCTTCTTTCTAACCCTTTTTTATTCTGTCCAGGCTACCTGGCTAGGGGATGCTAGGTGGTAATGATGGTAATCAACCCTTAATCCTAGCATCACATATTCTAGATCCAGTTACCTCTGAAAAAGGTTCCACTTATGCCCCATGAGGCTTGGGGGGATTCTAGACACAAGCAAACACTGGGCAACTTCACAAGACCCTGTCTCACAAAAGGGCTGGAGGGCCAAGGGTTTAGCTCGGTAGCCCCATGCCTGCCTGGCAAGTGCAAGGTCCTAAGTTTGATCCCCAGTAACAGAAAACAAAAAAGGGCTAGAGTTATAGCTTGGTCAGTAGTGAGCCCCTAGGTTCAATCCCCAGTACTACACACACATTCAGACACACACACACACACACACACACACACACATGCAAGCACTCAAGCTCATACAAAGAACATACACAACCATTGCTACTGTCCACTTTCCAGAATTTTTTTTATCACCCCAAATAGAGGTTCTGCACCCAATAGCAATGAGTCCTCATCTCCCCTCCCCTCACTGCTGGTAACGTTAGCCTCCTCTGTACCCACTTACCTATTCCTAGTCACTCATACAAGTAGAATCATACAATATGTTCCTTTTGTATCTGGCTTATTTTATTTAGCATAGTATTTTCAGTTCATTTATGTTGGCGTGTGTATGAAAATTTCATTCCTGTTTATGGCTGTGTGTCATCTTCTGTTTGTACATTGGCCTGAGCATAGCCATGAGCTGCCTTCGTATTTTGGCTATTGTGAATAATTCTGCCTTGAACATTGGTGTAGATGAGTATGTGAGACTCTCCTGTCAGTTATTTTGGTTTATATATAGGAGTAAAATTGTTGAGTCATATGGTAATTTTATATTCCCCTTGTTGGGAATCACCAGACTGTTTCCACCATTTTATAACATTTTACATGCCCACCCACCGTGGGTTAGAGTTTGAGTTTCCCCACATCTGCGCCCATTCTTGTGACTTTTTGTTCTTGTACCTAGCCATCCTGTTGGGTGTGGAGAGAGGTCTGCTTTTGTTTTGATTTGCATTTCTCTGACGATAAATGATATAAGATCATGGATCCCTTTGCTTACTGGCCATTTGTATGTCTTCACTGGGTGTCTATTCAAGTCCTTTGTCTAGTTTTGAATTAGGCTTTTCTCTTGTTATTGTTTAGTTATAGGCGTTCTTTATATGTTCTGGTATTAATCTCTTACAATATGTTGATTTGCCAATATCTTCTGCCATTCAATTCCAGGATATCAGTTAAAGGTGCCCTTTGATGCATAAGTTTAGAATTCTGATGAATCCAACTTACCTGCCTTTAGTTTTGTTTCTGAGCCTTTGATGTCACGTCCAAGTCATGGAGGATTTCCTCCACGTCTTCCGTGTGCATGTTTTCGCTTCTGGTTCCTGTGTGTGAGTCTCTGGTCCATCTTGAATGGGCAAGTGGGGGGTCAAGACCCACCCTAACTCTTGCCTTTGGATCCAGGCCCTCACACCATTCATTGAGGAGGTCAGCCCTCCCCTAACAGTCTCTCATCCTTGTAGAAAGCCAATCAGCTACCTACGTGAGAGTTTATTGGTGGGTTCTCTGCTCTAGCCACTGGGTTCACATGCGCATCGCCCTGTCAGTTGCATACTGTTTTTTTTTTTTTTAGGTTTTTTGAGACAGGGTCTCGCTTTGTGGTTCAGGCTGGCCCTGAGCTCAGCCTCAAACTCACATCACAATCCTCCTGCCTCTGCCTCCCGAGTGCTGGGAT
>PVIR01005891.1:0-69390 GCA_004026965.1 Petromus typicus
AAAAAAATCAATAGTAATGGTTGAGCCCAGAGCTTTTGCTCTGAGCTATATTCTTAGCACTTTTTTGCTTTTATTTTTCAACAAAGTCTCACTAAGTTGTCCTGGCTGGGCTCAGACATTACTGCCTCAGTGTCAAGACTACAGGGATGAGCTACTATGACCACCTAAATTCCTAATTTATGCCAGCACCCTGGAGGTTAAGGCAAGAGGATTGCAAGTTAGAGCCCAGCATAGGCAATTTAGCAACTTAGAGACACCCTGTCTCAAAAGAAAAGACTAGTGATGCAGTTCAGTGTGGAGATCCTGAATTCAATCCCCAGGGTAGAAAAAAATCATGGAGGTAAAAATTTTAATCCACAGGCTCACTTATGCTGTAAAGGAAATCCACCCCTCCCCCCATTTCTACAGCAGTATTTTGTGCATTTTGAAGGCTCATTAGCAGAGAGACTGCAGCTTAACATTAGTGTCTGGCCTCATCATTTTTCCAGCATGGTGTCTGTGTTATGTAGCCTGGTGTGTTGTCACAAGCTCAGGTCCCAACTGCAGTGAATAGCATGAGATTCATGAGTGCCCATGGACTCTAGCCACCCACACAGCCTTCTCCCTCTGGTGTTGGCTATTGGCTTTTGAGAGAGTTTTCTGTTCTGCCTATAACCTCACTTCATGCCACTAGCTCATTTTTACCCTTCGGGGACTCACACAAGGTATTTCTTGGTCCCTAGTGAAGACTACAGGGATTCACAGAGAGTGCTGTGTATGTAAATTGTCTTATTTCTCTTTGTTAAAGGGCTAGAAACAGAATTTCTGGATGATATATTAAGGGTGTGTTTAGCTTTATAAGAAATTGTCTAGCTGCTTGGCAAAGTGGCTGTATCATTTGATGTCTCTCAGCAACTTATGCATTTGGATTACTCCATCCTCACCACTGTTGATATTAAATGTCTTATAGATTTTTATCATTCTAGTAGGTGTGTAGTAGAATCTCACTGTGGCTGAATTTCCATGTTTCTAATGATTAATTATGGAAAATTCTTTATAGCTTACTTTCCCATCAATATATCAACAGCTTATTTATATTTCTTCTACCCTATCATTAATGATATTACCATACATTTGTTCTTCACATGCCACAAAACCCACATTACATTGTTACTTTTTTATTTAGAGTCAATTATCTTATGAGGACATACTTGCTTTCTTATGCTACGAGTGTCTTACTTTTTCCTGGAGAGCTTCTGTTAATATTTATTGTAGTTCAGGCAATGAGTTGTATTAAGATTGATAGCCAGAAAAGTATCTATTTCCCCTAATTTTTAAAATATTCTTTCTAAGCCTAGTAAGATTACTTTTAGTCTTTGAAGATGTCCCTTTGTTATCTTCTGCTTACATAGTTTCTGATAAGAAGTTTTCTATATTTTTATCTCTTTTGTTTTCTTTCTGAAAAAGAGAAATCTCTGCCTCCTATCTGTGCAGATTTGGGAATAGTGTGTGTTTCTTGGCCCATCCTGGGCAGCCAAATCCTTTGCTTTTGCAAAGATGCTTTGTAGTTCTCAGTAAAACCCCTCTGCATTTCCCAAAGGTAGCTACCTTTTGCTTCTACTTCCTAAATGGAAACAGAAATTGTCATGGTCTCATTTTCACATGGGATCTTCTTGCCCTCTCTGTGAATTATAATCTAATTTCAAAAATTAAACAGAGCTTTGAGGTGCACAGATTGTAAGAAAAAAATTATTAATAATCTGCATTCAAGTCCACACCATTATAATTAATAGCTCTTGTTGAATTTATAAATATATTAGTGACATTTTTAAACAAAGTCATGTAAACCTATGCCTTTTTAGTGTGTAACAGAGATTTCCTAAGTTTTCTTCAAGAGTAGCACCTTAATATTTACTGTATGAAATACCAAGTTCAAATTAGATCAACGTCAACAGCCTACATACTTTCTTTATGTTAGTTTAACTCTTGCCCTTAACACTGCACCAAATACCACTCATCCTTGCTGGCTGTGATAGGTATCACAGACCCTTTTCTAAAAATCTTGTACTTGTTCTTTACGGAAATTTGAAACTAGACGAAGTGCAAATGCATTAAAATCTTCATCTGTAATTTTATTATTACTAAAGGTCAGTACCAGTATTTAAAATGAGATTATAACAAAATAGAAAGGAAACAAAGTTTATGTATACAGGGGGTGGGGGTGGGGGTGGCAGGGTGGGTAGGGCTATGGGAAAAAAAGAGAATTAAGTTGTGTCATATACTGGTCCAAATTTTCATTGTTGAATGCAATCATGATATGTATATGTAATGTACCAATAAAGATTTCAATTAAAATAAAGCACATTGTGACTTTTGAATAAAAACTACCCCACGTTACAATTTTCTTCTTTCAGTTCTCTTCTTGAAAGAAAAGAAAACCAAGATTGACTGACTTCTGAGTGATTTTCCTTCATTATGTTTTTAAATCTTTTCTGGCTATGTCTTATATTAAGGTTTATAGTCACACAGTTTTAATCCTATAAATATACGTCATATTTAGTCACGTATCATAATATTATAGAAACATCTCTAATTTCTCTCATATGCTCATTAAAAACACATCTTATTATAACTCAGAGTAAGTTTTGAAAAAAAAATGCAGGCTAGTCTGTGCTTCCTTTTCAGTGGCAAGAAAGTAGAGTGTATGAAGGTGCTAAGGGTGACGGAAAGATCTTTCAAAATATCATGCCATGAAGCCAAGTTTTTTCATCTATTCCTCGTAACCAAATTTTTTATCATAAGCTTCCCTGAGGAAGTTAAAAATCTTTCTGAATAGCTAGAGCATAATTTCACCCTAGGTTTTAAGTAGTATATATTTGTTTTGATAATTATGTGACCTTGAGAATTTTTAAAAATATCTTATTTTCATTTGTTGTCTAAAAAAATACAATAATGTTTGTACCTACTGCAGAGATTGCCATGCAGATTAATGATAAAGTGCATGTAACATGTTTAGCACAGCTAAACTCCAAAGTAATGTTCTGATTTTTTACTAAAATGATAACTGAGAAGGAAAAACATAATAAAAAAAAAAAAACCCAAGTCTACAAAATGAGCAAAACAGTGTTGTGTAGTGGGAGATGGGAGAAGGGAAGAGGAATTATTTCCTACACAAGACGATAATGACAGACTTCAAAGAAATGAATGAGTGAAGGTTCTAAAACATAGTGAAAGATGCATGACAGAAGATGTTCACATGCTCACATGTTCACATTTTCTCTGTCACTATCCTGGTCATTCCTTTTTTTTTTTTTTTTTTTTTTTGTGCTAGGATTGAGAATCTTCACAATGACTTATATACCCAGGCTTTTAAATTTTTCTTTATATTGAGACATAATCTACTGCATCATTCACTTCTTCCTAGAGAAACAGACAATGCAAGATATTCAAACATACAAGAATTTACAAAATTGGCTTATAGTGGCCACCCACAGAGTCAGGTGTGGCCAACTGCGAAAGGTCAGTTGGTACTCTGGAAATCCAAAGGATTCAGTCAAAAGCCTGGGGCTCAGTGTAGTGTCCTATGAGAGTCCATATCAGGATGGCAAAGGGTCTTTAATGAAAGGCTAAATAAAGGGTTTGCACTAGAGGGCTGAGAAGTCTGCATCTGTTAATACAATTCTGGTATCCATAATGTAAGAACTCAGTAATAAATAGATAAAATCCAATTACAACAAGCAAAAAGTTTTTATTAGTACATATTTGTGGATGTAATGTTTATATTTCTTGCATGGATTTGGTAGATGTGCATAGTACTTCTTTATTCCTTTTTTATCCATTTTCTCTCTCTTCTTTTTCCCTTCCCCATCCAACTCTTGACCCCTTTCCTTTCTCTGTATCTATTTGCAATATATAATGTTCACATTCCTATGTGGAACTGGTACATGTATATAACATTTTAATTATTTTCTTATCCCCTCTTCTTTCCCTCCATCCCCTCCCTTCATCTCTTCATCTCTTCTTTGAGAAAAATTCATCTACTGTTTTCTATAATTCATTTTTTATTTGCTTTCCATTATTCTTTGTTTTCTCATATAAGAGAAATCATGTAGTATTGAACCTTGTGTATCTCATTTATTTCACTTAACATGGTTTCAAGGTGCATCCATTTTCTTTATGAAAGAATTGCAATCTATAAAATTTTAATAAACAAAAATGTTTAAATCATGAGCACATGCAAAAATGGTCAACATCACCTTAGGATAAATATTGGCTAAATTCATGCCAAAGTCACAGTAAATGAGTATGCCATTTTATATCCACTAAATGACTAGTAAGGAAAAAAACTGATAATAACAAATATTGATGAAAGTATAGAGCTCTTCAAACCCTGTCACATTTTCCTGTAATTATAAAATGGATGGACCACTTTAGAAAATAATTCAGCAATTTTTCAAACAGTAAAACACACTGTTACTATATAATCAAGTTGTCCCATTTCTTGTTGTACACCAAAGGGAATTGAAAACATAAAGTCCACACAAAAACTAGGACACACATGTTTAAAACATCTATTCATAATAGGAAATAATAGAAACAACTTAAATACAGATCCAAGGATAAATTGATAAAAAAATTCAATATATTCATTCAATCAAACATTTGGCAATAAAAATAAATAAAATAATAATACCACATGAGTGAACTTTGCAAACATACTATGTAAAAAATGCCAGTTGCAAACACTCCATATTATGTGGCTCAATTTGTATGGCATGTACAGAATAGAAGAATCTATTGGAAAAAGAAGTAAATTCATGATTTCCAGACACTCAGAAGAGAGGGAAATAGGAAGAATCATTTCTCAAGTAATAAAAATATCCCAAACTTGGATTTTGATGATGGTTATACACCTCTGTGAATACACAAAAACCTTGAATTCTATACTCTAAATGGTGGATTCTATTAATTATATTTCACTAGAGATGTTAATTTAGATGAATGCTATTTACATACAATTATTTAGTATGTAACCTTTACACATGACTTTTTCATCCATCTTAATTCTCTACAGATTCATCTAGGTTTTGTATTTATCAATGACTTATTTCTCTTTATTACTGAACAATGGTCCATACAAACAACACTTTATTTGCCATTCCTGTAGGAGAGCTGTTGTTTTCAGTTTCAGGTTACAAATAAAACTGCTAAAAGTATTTTTTATCATAAATTTTAACTTCTCTGGGATGAATGTTCAGGTGTGTAATTGCTGAATTGTAAGGTAACTTGATATTTGTTTTTTTAAGACACTGTCAAAATTTTAGCAGAGTAGTTGTGTTACACTACATGATGAATAACATGGCTTCTCTATAACCACCAACACTCAGTATAGTCACTCTTTAATGATTCCAGTGCATATATATTGACCTTCTATGGTTTCAATTTATATTTTCATTATCATTAATGATGTAGAATGTATTTTCATGTGTATCTGCCATTTATATATATTTCTTTTCACAAAGAATGTCTTCAGTTTTTTGCCCATTTTAATTTGATAATTTTGTTTTGATTGTTGATAATTTTAAATATATGTATTGTAATTTTTTGGCTTGGATTTTTGTTTTTTACTTTTTGAGGTTTTTTTCCCCGGTACTGGGAATCATACTCAGGATATTGTACTTGGCAGGCAGGCAGAGCACCACTGAACTACATCCCTGGCCCAATTGTAGTATTAGTGTCTGAAATAGTTTGCAAAAAACTTCACCCTATCTGTAGCTGATCTATTTATTCAAAGTCTTAAAGTTTCTTCAGTAGAGCAAAATTTTAAATTTTGATGAATTTCTCTTTATCAGTTTTAATTTGATGAATCATACACCAGGAATCAAACCCAGAAATTGTCTACAAAGCCCTAGGTGCTGGAAATTTCCCCTCAAGGTTTATGAGTAAATTATATAGTCTTAGATTATACATTTATATGCTTGATAAATCTGACAGTTTTTCTAGGTAGTATAAAATATAGCTCATGGCTGGGAATAGTGGCATATTCTGCAATCCCAGCATTCAGTTGGCTGAGGCAGGAGAACAATCCAAAGTGTCAGGCTAGCCAAGACTACATGGTGAGCTCAAGGCAAGCCTGGACTACACAGGGAGACCTCATCAGAAATAACCAAAATAGGGTGAGGGATTTAGCTCAGTGGTTCTCGTGCTTGCTTTGCAAGCACAAGGTCCCAAGTTTGATCCCCCATCCCCAGTAACCCCATACAACAATGCTGGGCGTGGAGACTCATGCCCACCAGCAATCAGAACCACATGCCCCAATGCCAGACGTGGTGGCTCACCCCTGTATTCCTAGCACTCAGGAGGCAGAGGTAGGAGGATTGCTGAGTTTAAGGCTGAGTTCAGGACCAGCCTGAACTACAAAGTGAGACCCATCTCAGAAAAACTAAAAACAAAACAAAAAAATTCCACAAATAACCAAAATAATTTTTAAAAATGAAAAACAAATGTAGGTCATAATTTTTGTTGTTGTCATCATTTCTTTATTTCTGATTGTTTTCTGCCTTGTTTCATTAGCTAACATGCCTAATAGCTCCAGCACCATTTGTTAAAGGCCATTTTTCTCTCTTCATCATTTTTAATTGATTTTATTGGTACATTTTATATACACATTATGATCACAATCAACATCGAGAATTTGTACCAATACATGACACGACTTCTCACTTTTTACCATTCCATAATTGCTTAGTCATTCAGAGGAGGCCGAGGGCAGGCACAGAGCCAGGGTGAGCTGGGGGTGCAGAGACCAGGCGGCCACCCTGAGTGCAGCCTGCCGTGTGGAAGGCGATGCTGAAGTTGTGAGCCTGAGCCAAGGTCTGCTCTGAACTGAGGTCGGCTCCAGGATGCAAAGAAAAGGAATGAACAGCCCTGACTCCAGAAGACTCAGGGAAACAGGTACTTAGGCGGCCTGTCACAGAACCCACTCCACCATGCTGAACTTTGGCCGCCATAGTCGTGTCTAAGGGCAGTGCCTGCTTCCTCTGAAATGAGCCTTCAGCAGACAAAGCTACCTGGAAACTCAGTCCCAAGTCCAAGTCAGCCTGGCGCGGAGCAGACAAGCTCTGGAAACCTACCACTTTCTGGAAAGGAACCCCAGGAACACGAAGGAGTGGGAAACTTCTGCGGCATAAAAATCAAGACACGTTGGCCCAGGAAGAGGGACCACAAAGAGCACGACAAGGGCTGACGTGAGGTGTTCGGCTAAGCTCTGCCTGCAAGTAGCATGACATGTACTGTTCCTGAGGCCTTCATGGGGCCTTGCAGGGACCACACCCCAAAGTACAGAGAAGGTGCACTTCCCTAAGGGCCAGAGAGGGATCTCCCCAGGTATCTCATGGCCAAGGGCTCATCTGAGTCCCTCCAGACATTTGAGGAAAAGCATATTGCTGATCCTATTTTAAGATTAACTGCTTAGAAATTGTTTTGTTTGGGCACGGGGTATTAGACAAGTGGCCTTGCACAAGACACTTGCACAGAGACTTAGGAACTCTGGGACTTTTTTCCAACACTAGAATCAAATTCAAGGATACACTACCACTGAGCTATATCCCTAACCTTTTCTATAACATTTTTTTGGAGGGGTTGGTTTGAGATCCGATCTCATGACACTCAGGCTGGACATATTGTCCAGAGTCGCCTTTAACTAACAGTGCTTCTCCTGCCTCAGCCTCCCAATCACTGGGATTACACACGTGCACCCCCACACCAGAGTATTTTTGGGGTTTTTTGAGAAAAGTTTTCCTTGTATAGACCAGGCTGGCTTCAAACTCACAATGCCAGGCTTTCAAGCTGCTTGGATTGTACATATATCCACTGTGCCCAGTTCCCAGACAGTCCTAGATAAGCAGGTGAGCAGAGGTCCCAGGATACTAGACATGCTACCTCCTGCTTAAGAACCCAGATGTGGCAACAGCAATGCAGAAAGTGCAAGCAGAACTAGAGGCATCACTCAAATGTGGGGTCTCCAGAGTGACCAGCAGCACTATGCAGAAAGGGCCCGTGTCTATTTCAGCACCTGAACTATGTCGGGAACACCAAGGTGCCTGTCCCAGTCCCTAGACTGTAACCAGAGCCAGGTAAGGGGCACCTGCCTAGGAGTGACTGTGGCCATCCTGGGGACCACTGCCTGTTCCTGACCACTATGTCCTATTGAAGTAACTAGACCTTAAAAAATTATACCAATATTTCTTATTTCCATCTCATCCCATTGATATACTCACATGTATTAATTCTGCCAATGCCATGCATTCATAGTTACTGTTTAAAATGTCTAGCACATGCACCATGCTGTATAGATAACAGTATAATAACTCTTGATACTGGGTAGATTAGCTATGCTCTTTGCTAAAACTGTGTTAGTTGTCCTAGGACCCATTGTTTTTTCCATAAATCTTAGAATCATATACATATATATCTTCTTGCTAAGATTTTGATAGGAGTAGTGCTAATCTTGTGTATGAATTTGAGAGAAATATTATCTTTACTATGCATAGTCTTTCAGTCAGTAAAAATAGTATATCTCTCCCTACATTTAGATATTAAATTTCTTTAGTAAGTGTTTTGTATGGCATAAAAGTCCTATCTATGAGTCATTCAATTAAATCTGTGTATTCATTTTTGGTGCAATTAAAATGCAAATACTTAATTTTGGTGTCTATGTGTTTATTGCTAATAAATAAAAACATGGTTTTATATATTTTTCTTATATATCATGCCTTTTAAATGCACTTATTACTTCTAGGAGTTTTTATGTATATGACCAAGATTTTCTGCATAGAGATCTATGCTATCTGAAAATACGAAGAACTTAATTTCTCCATGCATTTATTTCAGATCTTTTCTTGCCTGTTTGATGAGAGGATAACAGGAACTATCTTGTGTTAACTCCGCATAGAAAAGCATTCAGGTTCGCTATTATATATTGTTTACTGTAGGTGTTTTGCAGATACTTTCTACCAAAATGAGGAAATTTCCTTTATGTTTAATTTCCTGAGTTGCTAGAATCACAAAGTATTGAATATTTTCAAATTTTTTCCTCTGTTGCTTTATATGATTGTGTAGTTTTCTTCTTTAACTTGTAATTAGAAGGGATTATATAAACTTATTTTTAAACATTGACTATGTGTCACCTCCCTAAGACAATCTCCACTCAGCATTATGTCAAATTTTTAAATATATATTATACTATATTCTTTTTAGTAACAGTTTCTTAAAGCTCCTGTGTATGTACATGTATATGAAGGATATACAATAGACACATATTTATATATCAAGGATATTCATTTGCCGTTTGTTTTGGTTTAGAGTTTTTCTTCTTTGTACTTTGTCTTATTCTTACTGTTAAGATAGTATTAGCTCATAAAATGAAGTACTAACTGTTCTATTCTCTTATATTTATTGGAAAAGCTTGTGTAGAAATATATGGAGATCTTTGATGTTACTGTAGTTCTCTAATGGAAACAGCATGTCCTGAAGATATCTGTGTTGCCATGTTTGTAAATTTCAATTTTCTCTGTAGTTATTGAGTAATCAAATTATGTATTTGATATTGGGGTAAAATTTAGTAGTTTGTGCTTCTCAAAGAATTGATTCATTTTCTTTTCGCATATACTTTCTCTATTGTTTTATATTTGGAATTTTATTGACTTCTGTCTTCCATTATTTATTTCTGCTTACTTTGGGACTATGTTGATCTTTTTACCTGGATTCTTTTTTTCTTCCATTTGCAAAGTGTATATGTGCCTTTATCTTGTTTTATTGTTTAAATTTTTATTAGTGGCATGTTTACAGTAAATAGAGATCACCAATACAGTGAGTAATTGACATATAAACATAACACGTCTTAATTCTTTCTACTCTTCCTTCCTCTCTCCCTCCCCTTCCTCTCATCTCTAGATTTCTTTTCCATTTGCAAAAGATCTTACAGTGGAAGGCCAGGGAGTTAGCTCAGTGGATCCAGCCCCTGTCTTGCAAGCACAGGGACCCAGGTTTGATCCCCGATAACCAAATAACAATACTGGGTGTGGAGACTCACACCCAGCAACAACCAGTACCACATACCACAGTGCCGGGCGTGGTGGCTCACGCCTGTAATCCCAGCACTCGGGAGGCAGAGGCAGGAGGATTGCTGTGATGTGAGTTTGAGGCTGAGCTCAGGGCCAGCCTGAACCACAAAGCGAGACCCTGTCTAAAAAAAAAAAAAAAAAAAAAAAAGATTTTACAGTGGATCCTCAGCCGATAATTTCACACCTTATTTCTTTTCTAATGTTTACAGTTAATGTCATAAATTTTTCCTCTTAGTATAGCTTTAGCTGTATCCTACAAATACTGCTGGGCCATATTTTTCACTTTCATTCAATTCTCTGTATTTTTATTTCTTTGGTTTGGACATGGATTATTTATAAGTGTGATAACTTCCAAGTGTTATGTTTTTTTTTTTTATTTTTGTTTGAGGGATTTATTTTTAGTTTAAATTTTTTGTTCATGTGTTTGTTCTGCCTTTTTAATCTTTTTATTGCAGATATTTATTTTGATTGTACTGTGCCAAAGAACTTTCTCTGACCTCAGTACAGTTTAGTTTGAGATTTTTGAAATTATTAAAGTTTTTATAGCTCAAATATGCACTTCCCACAGTACTTGAAAAGAATATGAATTGTGATGTTCTAAGTAATAATTTTGACAGTTCTGTTAAAGCTTGTTGGTTGATGATATTGTTTAGCTCTTTAGCACCGATCTTTTTATATCCAGTTGTGTATCAACTGAAAGAGATGAATGTCCACATAAATCTCTTTGCTTATATGTATCTATTTTCAGTCTTGTCTAGTATTTTGATGCTATTGTGTTAGATCGACCCTTTTGTCATAGAATGTTTCTCTGTTTCAGGTAATTTACTTTGCTTCACAGTCTACTTTACCTGACACTAATATACCACTACTGCTACATTTTTCAATGTTTCTATATCTTTTTCTTTTATTTTCAGCCTGCCTGTATTCCTATATTGTTATGGTTGATGTGAGATTTTTACAGACAGCATGTTACAAGGGTCATGGATTTTATGACATTTTGCATTTTTGATACACAGAAAACCTGAGATGCCACTCTAACTCCCCTAGAACTCCTTCCCCTCCATGTAGACACACATGTCCAACCTTGCTTGGGGGAGGGAGGGCACACAGGTTTGGTTACAGTTGGTGAACGTGTGCTGATAGATCATTTTCCCTCAAAGTCCTCCTCACTTGACACAGTTTTCTCTAGTGCAACACACTCTTCAGGTTTGGATAAATATATCTTCTTGTACCATGCAGAGTAGTACCAGCTTCATCATTCCCAAACTCCTCTACTTTCTATGGTTTACCTGTGATGCTAGAAAATGAATAAACCTAGGGCCTTCGCATGGAGTTGTATCCCAGACCTCTCCCTCATCTTCAGTCAGCTGCTTAATGGCTCATGCCGGCTCCTCAGGCCTTGGCCTCCCCGTGTCCTCGAACTAGTCAGGGTTTTACCTCTTCATCTCCACCATCACTCAGAACCTTCAGCAACTCTTGGCCTTATACTGGCCCATAGTTTTTCCATTTCCAAGATGCCATATACTTTTTTTTTTTTTTTAGTTTGAAGTTTTTGTCATGGAATCATATAGTATGTCTCACAGGTGCCCAAAACAGAGTACACTGTTTTTAGTTCTTATATTTATGAGTATATGTTTGCAGTATATAATGATCCCATTCCTCACAGGGACTTGTGCCTATACACAACGCACAATGTACAACACAGCGCGACTGTTTTTCATCTTCTTCCCCTTTATTCCACTTCCTGCATTTTTTTTTTTTAGTCCAATGTCTCTGTTATGCAGACTGTGTGATTTTTATTCTAATTTTAACTACATCAAATCTTTCTTCTATCCCTTCCATTCTGGCATTTAGGCCAACCCTTTAGTTTTTATTCTTTATATGGTATATTTTGATTTTTCTTGTCTTGTTTTTGAAATGGGGTTTCACTGTGTTGCTGAAGCTAGTCTTGAACTTCAGGGTTTGATCTTCCTGCCTCAGTCTCCTCAGTAGATGAGACTAAGAGTATACACCACTGTATTCTGACTCTTCTACTGTATTTCTCAGTAAAGAATATACTTCTGGTAGCTTTTGTATCTACTATTTCTATGCTGAAATTTTCTATTATTTCATTTACACATTTTTATGAAAATTGCTTTGGACGTAGTCAAATAGCTTCCAACATATCTGTCATAACAGTGTTTTTTGGCTGCCCCTGGATTTTCTATATGATGAGTGAATTTTTATTGTTTTATTTATTTGTAGAAACAGATATTTTGCATATTTTGTAATTAGATCATAGATTTGAAACTTTCTAATAGAATGGACTTTTCTTGACACAAGTCTTGCATGAGACAAGGAAGCACCACATTGCTACTGTCAAGTTAAGGCACAAGTCCAAGCTCCCAACAGGAGAAAGCTCTTTACCACTACTGAGTAGATGCATGAATTCTCTTTCCTTACTAGGTCTCCACTTACATCTCCCTACTTAAGACAGGTTAGCATGCTTCATTAGTGACCCATATTTAATCTGCACTTATTCCTTAGGGGAGGTATAGATACCCCACTGCTGAGAAGCAATGGAAATATTTCATCTTTCCTGTACCTCCTCCAAAAACAGCCCGGTGTGTAGATGGAGGAGTATCTCATTATTGCTAGGTGATGGAGGAAGCCCAAGTTTCTACCTCATCCACTGGCACCTGGGGAAAGAGGAAGGGTTGGTTACTCCTGGGTAGGGATGACCTTCCATGATACCACTCCAGGAGGAATGGTGAGGCACTCTGTTTCAGCCTTCCTGATTTCCTAATCACCTTTGCTGGGATGGGTGAAAATAGTGTCACAGTATTTCACCCCCTTTTCTCTCTCTCTCTCTCTCTCTCTCTCTTCCCTTCTCTCCCTCTCTTCCTCTATCTTTCTCTCTCTCTCTGTATCTCTCTGTCTCTGTCTCTGTCTCTCTCTTTCTCTGTATGTGTGTTGGGGGAGTATTTTGTTTTACTTTTGTCTATAAATAGTCTATATCACTAAGTTATCTATGTCCTGATTCTTTTTAAAGAAAGGGAAAGCTTTTGGTAAGGTCTCATTTTGTCTGGATATGTTAATATTCTGAAGTTCTATGTGCTTGAGAATCTAGTCTTTGACATATGAAGTAAAAAGAAAACTCAGGGATCTCATTATTGAAGAGATGAAGTTACCCTCAAGGAGAGTTAGGTGCTTTATATTTTCCAATTTTGATATGTTCTGTTTTCTTTTCTTCAACACTCTTCAGGGTCTTCTCAGATTTATTTTATATTTAAGGCCTAGCTGGCTTTTACCCTTACTGAGTGAGAGTGAGAGGGAAGAGTATATTCATTCCATCTTCCTGACAGCATTACTGTTTCTTTCTCTCCTTCTTCTGTTATATAGTTGTGGTTTAAATTCTCCACTTACTCACTAATAACTTCTGAGCTTCAGGCTCACTGAGTGCCCTTCTACCACTCAAGATCTGGAGATGAAGTTACCCTCAAGGAGAGTTAGGTGCCTGGCATGTGAGTCTATTCCTTTCAGGGCAGATCACCATGCAGCTTTCTCTGGGGCTTTCTTCTCTGATTTGGTAATCTAAGAGACACCAACAATTCTGATGGCAAAGCAAATCTTCACCCAAAGAACCTATTCTTTAGGCAGGACCCATTCTTAGCTTTGGAGAAGAGAAGTGCTGTACCTTCCACTTCCACAAGTGTGGTTTCCTGAGAAATGAGCTTTCTTCTCCCTCCAAGGCCTATTATTATTTTTGGTGAGGTGTTATCACGACAAAGGAATGGAAGGTAACTGATCCTAAAGTCAAAGGTTCTATGATCCTAGAGCATAGGGAACTTAGTGTCTTTGCTTCCAAGATGATATAGAAAAGACCACCTTGTGTGCTTGACACCATTGTGTTCAAACAGAATTAAAAGCTGGTCATCAATGAGGCCAGGAGGCAGGGGAAGCTGGACAGCTAGGACACAGATCATTAATAGTCAATAAAAATAAACTGAAAGCTGGAGTCTGCGTGGTGCATGAGCCAAAATGAATGACCAGGGCCAAGTGAAATGCACAGGCAAAAACTGGTCCTTAAGCAAATGGGAGAGACACTGGAGGATGTGAAGTGCACAGAAAGCAGACATCAAACATCTCCCTGCAATGCAGAGCAGCTCTGTTTCCTGTCATGTACACCAGTCCCAAAACTGTATAAAATGCCAGTGGGCCTAAGCATTTGAGGTGTTCTCCTTATGGACCACAACTCTCTGACCAATGAAGAACTTTTCTTTTTTTCTTTCTAATAAACACATACTTGGCCATTTTAATAAACACTCATTCTAATAAATATACTCTTGGCTATTTGCCATTTGCTGTTTCCTTGGGTTCAGTATTCATGGCCCCCAAAACAAGGACCTGAGAGCTAGATCCAGGTGCACCACATTGTACATGTTGGTCCAAAAACTGACTTTATTCTAAAAGCACCAATGCAGTGTTACCTGCCTGACCCACCATATTGTCCCTTTCTCTCTTGGAATTAAATAACAATCATCTGTATCTCTCTCTGTACTCAATTGTTAGGAAACATTGTTAATCTTATTACTTATTGTTTTCAGCTAATATGGTCATTTCTTTTTTCCTTTCCATGAAATTTATGGTCACAGTAGTGATCAAACAGTATATTTAAGAGGTTTAATTGGGATGACAATGGAATATATAAAGAATAACTAGAAAACTACATATATGAATAGTAAAGGAGTGAATGAAAATGGAAAACACTGTGATTGTGATAGTTTAATCATTATTCTAATACCAAGTTCTCCCCATGTAAATTTACAACCTCTCCCATTCTAATTTCCCTTTCTCTAATCATGTTTTCATCTACATAACCACACTTAATCTTAAATATCCAAGAATTAATCATATCAAAATGAAAACCATGCTGATTGCTTTTGTATATCTCAAACAGAAAGCACATGCTTATGAGACATGCTATATGTGTTCCTCCCATTCCACTCTGAGAAGATGACCAAAGCATTCCAGGAAAGTCTAAATGGACTATTTTGGTAACTGGATCCAAACTTGGGAAGAATAATAGGGAATGAGTGAAAAAAATCTCTCAAAATAAAATGCCACTGCAAAGCTTGTGAATGCTATAAAAAATCACAGTATGTTATACTGACCAGTCAGTGTAGACCACTTTCTTTGAATGGATATAGTTTTATTCAATCAGAAGAAAATATAAGAAAAAATATTGCTTAACAAAAAAGAACAGCAATTTTAATTCAATATAGTAGAATCCAGGCATGCAAAACAAACATTCAACAAAATAAAAGTACAGAATATATTTAAAACTTTTGACTTCTGATTTTAATTCCAACATGTAAAAATATTGGGTTTATTATTTCTGGATCTTTTAGAGAATTAAAGTCCTGGGACAAACTTTCATCCTAAAATCTGAAGAGATATCCACATGCAGAGTCATGTGCCTGGTCTGGAAGCTGCTAATTTCACAAACTGGGTGAAACAAGTAATTAACAATTTGGATGAATTTCTGGAGGCAGAATGATGTAGGCCTGTGATGGAGAGAGAACATTTTGGAGACAAAATGCCAACCTGCAACCCAAACCCACTTGTTTACTGCAAAGTGCCAACACTGAAATTAAGTCTGGACATTGAGGTTTTAATTTAGAAAAATATAAACAACTCTACATTAACATCTCTTGTCTGCAAGAGAAAAATACAACAACAGGCATGTCATAGATTCACCATCACTCATATGCAAAGAAAGAGAAAGAAAGAAAGAAAGAAAGAAAGAAAGAAAGAAAGAAAGAAAAACAGATGAAGGAAGAAAGGGTGGGAGGGAGCAAAGAAAGGAAGGGGGAAGGAAGAGAAAGGAGAGAAAGGGAGAGGGGGAAGTAAGGAAGGAGTGAGGAAGGGAGGAAAAAAGGAAGGGAGGAAGGATTGTTCTTATAGTTTTCCATGTAATATACAGATCAACCCTTCTAAGACAAAAACCAACTTCACCAAAGCTTTTCCTAACACAGAGAAGTCTCCCATTCCAGCATTCTGTCCATGTCACTTAAGGGGAAAAAAGCCTGAGAAATACACTCAGAAATGAGAGTAGAATATCAGGAAAAACAGCTTATTCTCAGAAATATAAAATATTTTCCTCCCCTCACACATTCATAAGGTGTCAGTCCTGTATAAATGGAACTCAGCTAAAAAGCTATGAGAGATACATTTTTTAAGATAAGATTTTTTAAGAAAACAAAACAAAAAGACAAGTGCACTAGAGAAAATTGAACTCACACCAACTGCACCAGCAAACATCAAGTGCAGAGCACATCTCTTCATCATGTTAGTGCACCCTTCATAAAAAACTGCCATTTTCCTCAGTCCCTGCAGTTTGATAAGTCTATATCACATCTGGCTTTCAAGAGGAAAACTACATGGCTTATGAGGACCAATTTTCAAAAACAAAATCTGAAGGAACAAACAAATATTAAAATTAAACACAAAACACAGGTTTGGGAACTATCAAGCATAAAAAGTAAAACAACTATACTTAATAGCCTAAGGGCCCTTCTGGAAAACAAAACAAAATTCCAAGAACAGATGAGTAACTGAGAAAATGAGAAAAATCTCAGCTATTGAAAGAGCAATGGATACCACCAAACATCTGTCAGGGTGACTAAAATTCACAGTATTGACAACATTACATAGTCAAAGATATGAAAGGAAAAAGAAAAAGCTGCTATTGCTAATGACAGGGCAAAATGGTCCAGCCACATTGAAAGACGGTTGACAGCTTATTACAAAAGAAAAACACTCCTACCAGATGATATAGCTGTCATGCCCCTTGGTATGCAATCAAAGAAACTGAAAATATATACTCAGCAAATCAGTTTCACATGGACATTTCTACAAAACTTAGGAATAGCTAAGATGGTGTTAGGACAGTGGGACTATTCATGTCACACTGTCACAGTGGACACCTGTAACTGTACAATTTCAAAAATTCATGCAATGTCCTACCCTGAGATGAGCTACAATGTACACTATGAAGCAGTGGCGACATTACTGTGCTAGTGAATGCCCCTCAATCATGACCACGAGCCACTCTGAGGCAGGATATTGATTATAGGGAGACTACACTTGTGTGAGAGTAGATAATATATGGGAATTCATTGTATTTTTCTGGTGCACCTTGTTGTGAAACTAGTACTGGTCTAAAATAGATTTTATTTTTAAAAAATTCTACAGGGAGACATGAAATGATATATTTACAAACTCAGTCTACCTATAGAGAAAAAGATGGTCAGACAAGGAATAAACAAAGGGCAATGTCTTCTCTTTAATCTTAATTGATCTAGTAGAAAATTCTTCCAGGTAATGAAAGTGACAAACTGGATGACTGTGCTGTATAGATATGGATAACTGTAGCACTATATGAGAGTATCCCTCAACTCTTGGTAAATGTGCATTGTAAATTCTAGTGCTGTCACTAAAAAATTTTTTTTTCTGTATTGAAGATTGAACCTATGGCCTTCACACTGAGTGCATCTCAGCATCCCTGGCCCTTTTATGTCTGTTGTTTTGCTTTGTCTTGTTTGTTTTCGATAGGCTTTTCTAAGTGGCTGAGGTGCCTAGACTAGGCTCAAACTTGTGGTTCTCCTACCTTAACCTGCTAGACAATGATACCACATCTTACCTAAAACAAATTTTTTTAAAAAAATGTAATTGAATAAGCAGAATAAATAATTCTCTGATATTTGAAGGCCTAAAATCAGTTTATGGCCCTCATGAGTGGGAGAAGGTAGGAGTTGGCTGCTGCACTGGCTGCCACGAGCTCCCATAGTTTTTTACCATCTCAGGAGCTGAGCTGTCTGGGGCCAGACTGGCCTCCATGAACTCAACTCTTCATACTTTCAGTTCACTGTAGAACCACCAAGACCATGATTTTCAGAATAAGACTTTCCTGACAGAGCAAGCGCAGTATCTGCTTCCCTGTCCTTTACTGTGTTCAGCCTAGAGAATCTCATTGATGAGAGATACTTACAATAGCAGAACTGAGGACATATAGGAAGTTGAATGAATTAATGGAGATAGACACTGGGATTCACTCCAGAATAACCAGTGCATACCCCTGTGTAGGAAGGATGCTAAAGAGCATTATGAAAATTCCGCAGGTGTCTTGTTAAATTCAGATCTGAGCCCCACTTCTCAGAGACTCTATTTCAGGCTAAGACTAATCCAGGCTAAGACTCAAGAATCTGTCTAAAGAGCAAGCTCCCCTAGGCACGTGCAGCTGAACGGTAGGCAAATCATTTAGATGAGAGCAACAAACAGACAACTGTAAAAGCAATGATGTCTCACACATTGTACTGTTGTCTGTAAGGATTCACCAACTTCTTAAAGTAAACAGAAAAGTGGAAAACAAGAAAAAAGTCCCAGACCAAATGGTGAAATCATGAACAAAAGCATCAAAGAACAATACAAGAGAAGAGGAAGCACTTCATTATTCTCCAGAGAAAACAGCAGGAACGAAGTCGGTAGCAAAAGTTTAAAATTATGCCCATACAAATGTATACAAATGCCATATGCAAATAGATTATACATTATTACATTATATAAATAAATATTAAAATTATATAGAGTATATAATCATCAATAAATTATATATAAAGTATCACATATATGATATATGATACATACATGGAAAGAAAGAGACCAATATTCTGATGTATTTAATCCTCACAATGCTATAAGTTAGACCATCTCCTTTTCCCCAGTTTTCAGATAAAAAAGTGGCTGAAAAACATACTTAACTAAATATCCCAAGGTTTTCTGTCTGGTAAGTGATGGAGAAAGGCTTTACCTAAAAGATCTGATTTCATAGTTCTAGTTTTCACCATAATACATACAACCTTTAATTTATTAGCACAAATATCCTTTTTGCAAAATACTTAAACAAAAGGGAGGAATATAATAGCTGAGCACTGGCAGCACTGTGAATGAAACATCATGTCCAAGGGGCGGGTATTATCTCTAGGTAACTCTGACTCCTGTGGAATCCAAACTAATTCTCATGAAGGCAAAACAAGCTAAATTTCAATTAAAAATGACTTCAAAAAACATATACAGATATAAGGGCACTCCTGAACTTAAGGCCAGACACATGGTGGAGACAAGTAGATGAAGACAAAGGCAAAGATCTCGACCCAATAGAGTATATGTTTCGAGCCAGTGAGTCAAAAGCCATAATGCCCTCCAGGACAGACTCTAAAGTTTTCAATCTGATATCCAAGCATATTTTTATTAGCACTCATGTAAAGAAATACCTCTGCATTTTAGAATTATTCCAAGGACAAAGAATTATCATTTAAGGGGTTGAATGGAGAGTATAGTGACAGTGCTGACTTCTTGGCAGATCCAGCTCACAGCAGTTTTCAGGAGGCTCAACCTCTGGAGCTCTTGAAAAAGCCCTGAGACATCAGAAGACTGAGACGCCCCCTTGGATGGTCAGATGATGAGGTCTGAGGAAGCTGGACATCTGTTCACACAGCTTGTCGCTGGTGGTGGGATCACGTAGAGCCCAGACGCAAAGCCAGGAAGTTAATGGCTCTGGAAGGAGCATTCAGTCAGTGACAGATGGACAGTCGCTGGAGAAAACACTCAGTTTCTTATCTGTTCATGGACATAACAGCAGAGTGTATCACAGTGGCCTCCCTTGGGTGAGAGTGTCCTACATCTGTGTCCCAACTTGTCATGATGAGGAAGGACTGAGGTTAAAGCCACACAGAGGTGTTGGTGAACAAGAACTATCCATGGGCATAACACAGGAATTCTGTTACATATTTAAATTACACACACAACTAGAAAGGTTTATGTTTGCAAGAAAACCACTATAAATGATTTTCATCTTCTCCTAGGTTTACTTTTCAGTGATAGACCCTTACACAAATAGCCTGATCGGAGACTATAAAAGAAACCAGCAAAATGTATTATATTCGTGCCTTTAACATACTTTATTAGTTCAATGTGAGATATGCCACATCCACTTTCTATTTATAATTACTTATCACATTGGATCAAGGGATAAACAGACAGAAAATCTTGCAGACTCCAAATATTTTACCGTAGCACTTACATGTTGTCTGTTTGTTTTTGTGGTTGTTCTTTGATATCTCAGGGGAGGTGACATATCTCTCCCTTTTTTGCTGCTAACAGAAGAAACCTGGTTATGTTCAGAAAATATATCCTAGAGCTTTTAGAAATTTAAAGTCCCTGTTAATCAAGATATAAGCAGTAAAGCTTTTTTTTTTTTTTTTTTTGGTGTTAAATGTTACAGTAAGTTTGAATTAAGAGATTTGTTCCACTTTGTGATAAATTTGATTGCATGAAGGCAGTGACCACAGTATAAAAGTGCTGATTCAAAGCAAAATGATGTTTTTCCTGATTTCTTCCAGTGTCTTTTCAAGTAATAGTAATCTCCATAGCCTAGATTTCCTAGAAAATAGTGCCTAAGCAAAACTTTCGCTAAGATGCTTGAAAAGCGCTCAATCTCAGGAAAGCGGACGTGAAGAGAACATATATTAAGGCCCAGAACAGCAGGAAGGAGCCCCACACACAGAGACCGCGGGGCAGGGGTCGTGCCTCGGGGACTGGTTACCTTCCAGCCCAGCCAGGAACCGCAGAAGAAAGAGAGTAAACAGCTTGCACGTGCTATTGGGCTCGCTCGCTTTGGGCCGGTAACTTCTCCACACTCACTGTATCCACCCGATCTTTCAGAGGTACAGCCTCCACATCTCCTTGTTAAAAAACCAGAACACGTCTGCAGTACGTAATGACTGGTCAATGATACGTCATTGTGACGCGTCCACAATATGTCAAGTTTTTTTCTGCCCCCATCCTGTCCTTCCGCTCCTCCGACATCCCTTGTCCCAGTTCCAAAGATCTAGCTTTCGTTTACTGTTGCACCAAGTCTGCTGTGTTCTCTGCAGGCTCTGCGGCTTGCTCCGCACTGTTCCGCATTCTGGCTGCTTTTCTGAAGTCTGTAGATGAATGCCACCCTCCTTAGACGCCATCACTGAGTTTTTGCCTGTTCTTGGAAACACACGACTACCTACAGTCAGAAATCATCAGACGTGCCCACCTCCAACATCAATCAAACCGCACCGAGTCTAGGTCGGCCTGTCCTTGTCTGCACACACTGTGCTTGCTGAACTCTGCGGGAATGCCTGTCCCCTCCGCCCACAGGATGACTGCAATTTGTCTGACGACACCACAGATCATCCTAGGCTGTCAACTTCAGTCTGATGCTAATACCACTCAAGAGAGTGCAAGAAGACGGATAATAGCAGTGGCCTGTCTCCCTGCAGTATTCTTGCTGATATGAGCCCCTGATGGAAAATCTCTCTTGCCATCTCAGAGAGCCCATACTTCCAGTTAATTACACAGTTCCTTAAACCTGTTTAAGATGCTACTTAGATGTCAGTTTCTTTAGGAAGATAATTTATTTGGCATTTAGAATTGAAACTCCAATCTATACACCAATGATAATGTAATATGGAAAAAGAAAGGAAGAAAACATCCTGAGAATTCTCTGAGTTATTAAACAGGAAATTGTGCTTCTGAACAAAATTGTTACGATATCTTTGTGCCAAGTTGCTTGGCATTGTTGGAGTCTGGGATACTGTATATTTGTTTCTTGTGGTATTGTGCAGACATGAAATTCCTAGATAGGAACTATAAAATCGATACAGTGAGTTCAGAAAGAGCACATCTCAGCAATCCACAAAGAAAACAAAACTAAATAGTCTAGAGAAGCACTTATGGCGCACTAAACAAGCAATACTGTCTTAACAAAGAGGCTTTTTTTTTAAATTAAAATCTTTAATGGTACATTATGAATACACATCATCATCGCATTCAACATTTAGAGTTTGTACCAGAATATGACATGACTTGATTCTCATTTTTTCCTCTTCCCCCACCCACCTTGCAACCCTCCTGTACGTATATAAGCTTTATTTATTTTTTAAATTATTACTATCACATTCTAAGAGGTTTTACTAGTTTCATTGACTGGGAAGATTGAAAAAAAATATAACAAAGTTTGAAAAAGCTTAAATGTACACATGATTTAATATATATTTTATTGTAGCAAAGATGATCTTTCCACAATGGAAATTATATCAAATTCCAAGTGCAACTCTAGTCACATCCTGGCTTAACAACACAAATGGTGTTTTAAGAAGTGTTCAAAGAGCTATGCTAAGATCATTTTATGAAAGAATATGAATATATGAATAAGTTGGCAAACATCAAGCTATATTGTTTCAAATCATATATAACCTTTTAAAATATTTTTATATTCATAGTTAAAATAAGCAGCCAGTTATCCATTTATCTGTAGTCTGTGTTTGAAAATGATTCTTGTTTATTTGATTTTAAAATGATTTTATACAATATATAACAAAAATACATATTTATGCAATTAAATATATTAATATTTTCTTTTATCAAATAAACATTGAAAAGTAACTTTTACATTTCAAGGATGTAATGATGGAAAACCAGAGAAAATATTTGCAACTCACATGTGATAAGAGAAAAATTCTGTCTTCTAGTCTTAGTGACTTAGTCGAAGAGTCTCCGAGTTTTACAAAGCAAGAAGCAGAACAGAGCAAAAACAACTAAGTTGCTCAAAGGTCTGTGTAGGGCTGGCAGCAAAACACTGTATCTGAGCTTTAAATATTGCATGAAGCATTCTCAGATTACAATTTGCATTTGCAAGTGACAGCCACATGAGCCTGTTAACGGAAATTAGACATCGCTCTGATAAAGCTGGTAATGTCACTTTAAAATCAGAAAGCACATAAAGGTGTCACCACCCAAATTTTCCAAAGAGTCCTGTTGAAATAGCAGAATACTGATCAGTGAGTTGTATATACTTTGTGCATGACCTTAAGACAGATGCTGCCAATTAAACAGCACAGCTCCATCTGCCTTCATCCTTGCCCTCCAGTTTTCACCCAGTCCCATTCTTTCTGCAAACGCACCATCTCCTTTATCATTCACCTCAACCAAAACACTCATCCACACCACTTCCTGCCTTCCCCAGGCTCAGCCATGCATGACTGTTGAGCTGTTGTACAATCATATGGAAACTTTAAACATTGCTTCTATTAGACAATAAGAAACTCTACACACCTGTAATCTCACTTCCACCCTATCACAGAGACTGGGTGGGAGATGGCATAGGTGCTCATGTTAAACAGCTCCTTCCAAAGAGACATCAGCAAATCCCCCACACCTGAGTTAGGGTGCTAGCTACAGCGGTTTGTTTCCTTCAGGAAGAGATTTCTTGAGCTTATCTTTGTCTTTTCATTCTTATGCATGTGACACCTGACACTAGAGCAGCCATTTTGCAAGTGTGCAAATAAAAAGCCAACACACCAAAGATGACAGCGACAATGGAAGAAAGATCAAGGTCAGTGAAGGCAGCCTTCCCTTGTCAGCCTTGAGACCATTCTACTGCAGGACCTCTTGTTAAGAAAACAATAACACCCTTACTGCTTAATTCAACTTTAAGTGAATTTTCTATTACTTAATGCTGAGAAAAATCTTAAGTGATAAGGTTATTTGTTTAATGGATCCTAAGGTGTGATTGATTCAAAAATGTGACATTCTTTTTATACCATGGAAAAGGAAAAAGCTATGAACTAAAATACCACACATTTCCCTGTCAGTTTAACTGTAACTGAATTCATTGAAATATCTCTTTTTTGTTTAATTACACATGAATTTTTATTAGCAAGGACTTTCTACAGATATTAAAATAAAACATATTTGAAGTAAGTTGTTTCAAACATTCTGATGACGTCTATATATTTCCTATCCAACTGTTCTCAATCATGATGGAACCAAGAATGATGGACGTGCATGTTCTTCCACATACTGCGCCACCAATAGTGCCAGCGGTGCAATGATGCAACACTTAAATTAACAAAAGTATAGACTCATAGCCACAGCTATGCAACTTGTATGTGATAAGAGAAAAAATGCTGTCTTCTAGTCTTAATGACTTAGTTGAGGAGTCTGAGTTTTACAAAGTGAGAAGCAGAATGCAGAGCAAAAGCAACCAAGTTGCACAAAGTTCTGTGTAGGGCTGGCAGCAAGACATTGTATCTGAGCTGTATATAGGTTATGGCTATGAGAAACATAGATAGACAGACTGACAGATAGACAGACAGACAGACAGACAGACAGACTTACAGAATCAGAAGCAGAAGAATCTCAGAGGCCATCTGCCAGATCGAAAGTGGAAGGAGGTAAAACACCAGTCACTCACTGGAAACAAGCCTACTGCAAAACCAAGTCAAGACTGTCAGAAAGCCAGAGTCTCTAGGGGAAGAGTGTACTAGAAGCAGTGAAGGAACTGGAGACGAGTGTCCACAGGCAATGATAAAGCTCAGAGCTCCTCTGAAATAGGAGAAGGCTTGCTTCTTTTCCTTTTTATTCCATCCAGGCTACAAAACAACTGGTTGGTGTTACCTCTCTCCAGGGTGCGGTGCCAGTTGGCAGCCATATGTCTGTCAGTCATCAGACTCAGACAGAGCTTTACTAATCTGCTAGGTGTTTGTTACTTAAATTAAACTGACATACCACAATAAACAATCACACTACTAGAGACTGAAGATTGTTTTGATAGTGCTTCTTAAGATCTCTTCTGAGACAGTCTTATCTATTCTACAAGCTTTAACACGTCTCTTCCTGCATAGCAAATGAGAGCTTTGTACAGCTGCCACTGGTCCCACAGTGACTTTATTATTTCACTTCAGAAATGATAAACACAAAAATATATGCCTTTAGAGTCAGTAGATGCAGAAAAACCCTCTAAAGCACAGTCTGCATTTATTGTATGACTTCATTCAAATATGAATCCTAACCTAAGTGTTAGAATTTTATAGATGAGGAAAATAAGACTCAAAAATGTTGAGGGAAAAAATGTTGGGGACCTTGCTAATATCCTACAGATAAGGCACAAGAAGACTGTTGCTCAAATCTTGATTTGTAGAGGCCAGGGATTTAGCTCAGTGGTTCTAGTTCCTGCCTTGCAAATACAAGGGCCCAAGTTCGATCCTCCTTCTCCCCTCAAAAATCTTGATTTGTATAACTAGAGTTCAACAGCCTGGACACTGAAAGTTTAGGGTCTTTGGTGAAAAAGATAATATGACATTCAAAATAGTGAAAGGATACATTCAACAGACACATTCATGAAAAACCCAAGGTTTCTGGAATGAGCCTTACTTCCCAGCTGAGGCTGAATTGAGAAACAGAAGTTATCTGTAGGCAGAACATAGAGTTGGGATTGCTTGGTGATGAATATAGAGCCCAATGGAAATATGAAGCCATGAATTATTGATAGGCCTATGAAACCACCAGTTAACCATCAGATATAGAAAGTTTGAGGCAACAGGCCAATCTCATGTTTCTTGTTCTTCATTCACATTTCTGTCCCAATCCACATGTTTGCTGAGGTGCATACATCTTGTAAAGCAGGAAGGAGTGCCTACCAAGTTGGCAGGTGTATGAGAACCAATGCGTTGTTCATTAGCACAGAAAAAAAAACTCTGCTTCTTATTAGATAGATAATAGTTATAGATAGGCAGACAGATGTACATGCGCAAACACAATTGAATACAGATATCTTGCAAATATTCTCCTGTCTACATTATAGGTTTTTCAGCTTCTTTGGCAATTTCAGACATTCCTTAATATATATTATTATTATTATTTTATTTGCACAAAACTTTACAGAATAAGAAAAATGCATTAAACAACATACCCAGGTCAGAGATTTAAGTTCTCTCCTCACTTTCAAATTCTAGAGACAATGGTAATTGGAAATACCTAAAATACACATATTGATTTTTAAGGTGTGTTTCACATTCTTTGATGAAATTAGAAAATATCAGGGAATGATTTCAACATAATAATCTAGGTGGCAAAGGAAGCAGGTGGTGTTTGTTATGAATGAAACAAGATTAGCCATGGTTAATAATTACTGAAGCTGGGTGACAGGTGTAAATGCTTTCATTTTACTCTTCTCTCTTCTTGTACATGTGCACAAAATTTTTAACCAAAAGAAGCATGTTTCATGAAATTGAAAATAATGTTATTACATTATCTACTTATACACCTTCATTCTGTTTTGTTCAAATACTTTGTGGCTTAATGTGGTTCTAATACATAACCAATAGGCAAAGTTTTCTCTCATGGCATAAAACAGTAAATTTCTTTTGATATTGATATGAACATATATTATGCACTTTGAACTCTGAATTATAAGAAGGGGTATTGTGGTTCATACATCCTGGTTTCAACTGCACAACTCTGCATTTTATAGGAAAATTTGGAATAACAGATTATATTATTCAGCTTTTGGCTGCTATTACAAAATAACAGAGTCTGGCTACTTTATAAAGAAAAGGTTTACTTTGATCCACATTTCTGCAGTGCAAGGTCTTGGGGTCTGTCTGAGTGACAGTCTGTTGCTGGTAGAGTCCTAATGCAGCACAGAGAATAACACAGCAAGAAACAAAGAGCATATATGAGTGTCTATTTCTCTGATAACATTTTCTGTTCTTAGGGAGACACCAGATTCAATCATGAGGACTCTAACCTAATACTCTAGCCCAAACATAATCCCTTCCTTAAATCCTCTCTCCAAATACCATGGTTACATTAAGTTTGCACCTTCTTGGTGCTTCATACTGCTCTCACTCTCCAATAAGACATGCCGATTGCCATTTGGGATCCAGCTGTTCTGAGTAGGCCACTGGAATGCCCCAAGGCTGGTCCACCTTCTGCACACAGTAATGAAATTCATCTGATGTGCAATTGATTTCCCTACTATTGGCAACACTGACAGAAGAAAGTGACCTGCCTTAAAAATAACCATTTTTCTTCTAACCATTTTAAAGAATTTCGATTGTTCAAGCAACTATACCTATTTTTAAATATTAGCTTGAGGCACAATCTTGATTTTAATGGAATGGTCACTGAGTCATTTTCTCTTGTTGAGAAAAAGAATTTGCCTTTAGAAAGAATTTAAAAGGTAACTACCCTCACTGTTTAGCCATCAATATCAAAATAATAATATTTTTTAAAAAACATGGTCCCTGTTTCTTAAGTTGGTATCAGGGTCCCCATCTTCATGAATCTGTACCAGCAGTTCACTGGAGCCTCACACTGGCTTCCCGGCTGTGAGAGCGAGTCTTCTATACTCCAACTCACAGGAGCTGCACAATTGGATGTTTCTTATCCCACTGCTAAAAGTGACAGCATGTCTGTGCTCCACAGTCAGAAAAGCAGTCCTGAGAAACTCGCTGGTCCTCTTTCAGCTGTTCTCAAATCCAGCATCAGCAGCTTTGCTGCTACATGCCTTATCAAATGCTGTATATTTACATGTGAATAAAAATGCCTTTTGCACTTGTCTAGTGATGACTTCTTACAAAGAACAAGTCACTTGCTTTTTTCAAAATTGTGTGATATTCTACTGACTTCAGTCAAATGAAAAGAATTCAAGTAGTCACAATGGTCCTCATACTTCAATACACTATCTCATAAAAAAGATATGATTTATAAGGAAAAGCTGTATTAAGTCCCTGATGTCAGTTCCCTGAAACTTCAAATGTCTGCTGTTTGAAACATTAAACTAAACACCTTATCAGTTTCTCCCTGACCAAATCTAACTTAGCTTCTTCCTCTTTCTCACGTTCCAGGTTTCAGTGCTGTGAAAGCAAGATTATTTATACTGATGTTTCTCTGCCTTCTGGTCATCTTTAATACCATTCACAGCAGCTCCTTTAGCATCTGCTTTCAGGTTTGCCACAAGCCTTTCAGTTAGTTTGCCCAAATTTTCAAAGGGAAACTATTTTCAATTCAGCATGCCACTGAAAACAGGTACTGTGTCCTTGGCCCACTGTGCATGACCCTGAGAACTTTTATCTAAAGTACAATATAGCTGAATCAGTTTGGTACAGGGTAACTTTGCAGAAAAAGGACAAGAAATGGGCCCAAAAAGGACAGGTTCAAAATTCTACTACATAGGTTAGTTTTCTACTACTATGGCACAAATTATCACAACTTAATGATTTAAACAATATCTATTTGAAAAACATTCTGTGAAGGGGCTGATTTTTAAGACTGAGCCACTCTGGGAATCAGAAGTCACAGAACAACTACAGTTCAGGATTTCTGGGGCCACCCTACCACAGAGACTGAGTGGGACATGGCATAGGAGTCTGTCATAAAGACAGGGTGGGCTACTTATAGACAGTGAATAGCAATGGTGAGCTCAGGCTGGGAAGGACTGAGTGACCCCATGTTCTGTAAAAAAACAATTAGTCACAGGTGGTTTTGTGAGGATGCTGAGGCTGAAAGTGTTGACACGAAGCCCTAGAGACTTCTCAACCCCTCCTCTACCTCAGCCCATCGCCTGCTCATGCACAGAGCTCAGAGGTCTGTTTCCTTTCCCCACCTACCAACATGATTGGGGTGCAGCTCAGCTCAGATGGTTACACACCATGAGTGCACAGAGAGGTCTCTAGACCAAGGGGTACCTCACAGGCCTGGAGGCCATGAACCAAGGCAGAAATAGTGGTAACTTGGGGCTCACAGAGAAGCAGACATGGCAAGCTGCTGCTGGAGAGAGCATAGTCCTAGGACAGAAGGGGCATCATTGATGTACTCTGCCCAACAGGAAAGATGAGACTGGACTCAGCACATGAGTGTGTCTTCATGCGAGTATACACACACTCACACATATGCACATGCGCATTCCCACAAGCTTACATGCAAACAAAACAGGGTCCAGTTGTGACTTGCAAGGCTTCCCCAAACCTTATGAACTACCAAAGCACCAGCTCCAGGAGAAACCACTTTCCCAGCACAGGGAGGAAATATTTGACTCGTTTTTCTTTGTATGCCTTCAGGGATTTTTCTTTCTCATTTCTCTGATTTTCTCCCTTTCTTTTTCTCTTTATCTTATTCTTTTTCTTATTTTCCTTTTCTTATCTTTACCTATTCTGTTGCTTTTATCTAATTCTACTTCTGATATTCTTCAATTGGACTGTATTTCTCTTTTATCTTTTTTCTCATATTGCTTTTTTTTTCTTTTAAAAATTTTACTTCTTTTTTCCTACTCCCTAGTGGCTCCATCTTACTATTACAATTAAGCTTTATCTTTTAGTTGATATTTAGTTGACTGAATGTAACTATTACTAAAGTCTTTTCTATCACTAATTATAGTAAAATTGTTCCATTCAGTATACATTTACTGTACATAAATATTTGGTTTGTCTTTGTTATTTAAGGATATCCCTTTCACTGTTAAGGGTCGTACAGATGTCTTTGATTTGTTCTTAGAGGATGTTAATATCCAGTTTGTCTCTGATTCTATATTTATAAATGGTTTCTGTGCCAGTTGTAGCATTGTTGTTGCTGCTAATTGGGTTTTGCTGTATGTTAACATCTGGTTTGCTTCTGCATCATCAGCATCATTGAAGTTCATTTTCTCCTCTCTGAGCTGCTAAAAGAAGGTTGGAGATTAAGAAAACACTCACATGTTGCACTGAAAAGTTTTAAGAGATTACAAACACCAAAACAAAATCAAACACAGGAATAGATCTTAGAAAGCCAGATTCTACCTAAGGAGATCTACACAGCAGGGAGAGTTTCTCTACCCTAAGGGATCTTCAACCTATAGCAATAAAAAAAAATAGAAATATGAGAAAATAAGAGAATAAGAAAAAATTGCCACTTACTCCTTGAAGAGAAAACTGACATCTAGAATATATAAAGAATTCAAAAAATAGATCTACAAAATAAAACACTCAGTCAAAAAGTGGACAAATTGAAATAAATTGATGCTTGACAGAATAAGAAGTACAAATACAAGTAAGCACATAAAAATTTTTAGTATCTTTGGCCATTGGAAAATACAAATCAAAGTAACACCAAGTGACATTCTAGGCTGGATGTGATGGCTCATGCCTGTAATCTGAGCACTCAGGAGGCAGAGGCAGGGGGATTGCTGTAAGGTGGAGGCTTGCCTGGGCTAGATAATGAGTTTAGAGCCAACCTAAACTACAAAAGTGAGACCCTGTCTCAAAAAAAATCCTAAATTATAAATTCTGTTCTACTCAAATATACCTCTTCTGGGTATGATTCTAAAAGATTTAAAGACATCATCTAGTGATACATTCATATTCATATTTATAGCAGCATGACTCACTATAGTTAAATCTTAAAAATGGCCTATATGTCCATCAACTGATGAAATACATATACGAATACTACTCAGCCATAAAGATAAATTTGAGTCATTTTTTAAAGCCAGGGATTTAGCTCAAGTAATACTGTACTTACCTTGGAAGTACAAGGGCCTGAATTCGATCTCCAATACAAAAAAAAAAAAAAAAAAAAGGAATCATTTGTAGTAAAAGGGACCATAAAACTGAACAAAATAAATCAGACACAAAAGGTTGAATATCACAGTTTTCCTTAAATGAGAAATCTAAACTATAAATAATATAAAGAGAAAAATAAAGTGATTATAGACATTTGTCAATTGGCAAGAACTAGGGTTGGAGAGAAAGAGAAATAAAAAGGACTAGGATGTGATACACATATGTACGAATTTCTCATGATGAATATATTTTTTATGTAATGCAAGCATGTACTAATAAAAAATAAAATTTAAAAGCAACATGTAATTGTTATTTCACAACTGCTGTGGATCAGAAGTACAGGTATTATTTTACCTGAGCAATCAGCAAGCACAATTTAAGTATTGTCCAGGGCTATATTCTAACCAGGAAAAGGTTTAGCTCCAAGTTCACTCATATTATGAGCTATTTTGTTCAAGGTTGTGTATTCTTCAAAGCCACTTTGGAAAGAAAGATCCTAAATAGAGATGACTTTCAAGATGGAGCCTTACATAATACAACACAATTACAGCAGTGACAGATCATTAAATTTCTCATTATGTTCTGTTGGTTAAGTTTAACCAATAGAAAGATGGTATCTCTAGATCAAAAGTGATGATTACATAAGAGTATGAAGGCCAGAGGCCAGTATCATTTAGGATCATCGTAGGGATAATACAGCCTACCCAACGCCCTTGATACCCTCTCTGATTTTCAGTTTTCTTAGTATTATTGCCAAGGTAAGAGAGAAAGGTGATCAGATGGCTTTCATAAATTCAGAGAGGGCCCTATCTAATGGGCGCTGTGATGTTAGTTTTTGTGAGTTAAGCTAAAGCTTCAGTTATCCCCAGACACAAACCAGGATATTCTCTGATGACATTTTGTTGGTGTGTTAGAAGTCCATATTCAGCTAACTTTATGGAAGGAAATTTGTCTTTAAAAGCCTAGGAGACAAAGATGAAGTATGTTGAGAGGCCTTAAGAGAAGAATAGTTTCCCAGTGAGGTAAAGCAGTCTACCTGAAAACAGCAGTTTTGGCTCTTGACCAGGAGTCCTAGACTGCCAGTGTTAATGCTTTATCCTATAAGTTTTTGACTAGCCTAGTTGGTGTTACAAATGTGCAAGATGAGACTACAACAAATCTGTTAACATAAACTTGCTACTACTTCTGTTTCTTTAGAACACTCTTGGGACTACAGAGTAAGAGAGCAACATAGTTTATGGGTCTGTGTTCTGCATTGGTTTCTGTGATTTTCTAGTGTGAATAGGTTTAAAGACATTTATGGCTCTACTTTCAGTGGTGAAAATAAGACTGAACTCAATGGCACACTCTGATAATAAAATTCATACAATATACCCACTAAATTTTCCTAGCAAATACAAAGTGAGATTTGGAATACTATGCATTTTCTTAGAATGTTTTAGTAAAGCTAAGGAACATAATGGGTTTGGTTGGTTGTTTCCAACTGTGATAAAGAAACTGGGAGAAAGAAGAGATAAACTGACAGATCCGAATTCTTAGTTCAGTCTCTATAACTGACAACTTCTATGTCTGCACTGAATAAATTCTTTATCAACAGTAGCTGCAGGGACAAAATTTCTGAAAATCAAAGCCAGAGCCTAGTTTCTTAGTGGCTAAATTACAGCACAAAGTGGATTCTCAATATTGCTGTGTGTCTTTGGTTAAACAAAAAAATGTTGATGGGAAAGAAATGAGACCTACAAAATTTGAAGGGCACACATTGGTAGAGCATGATGAAGCCTGAAATACTGAGCCCTTAAAGGAGTCTTCTTTCTATTTTGGTGAACACAAGTACCATTCCGCCTTCACCTGGCATCCTTGTTCAGAGCTATCTCTAAGGAACCACTTAGTGTTCCTCTCTGTTTCTGGACTGACAACTGGATGCAAGTGCAAAAAAAGTACATCCACAGTCTGGAGTGTTACACTGTTCATCTTTCTCTCACCATTCTCTAGAGGAGTGTAAACTTTAACCATGTCTATACACTGGTGAGAAGGAAATGATGAAACATAGAGGGAATCACTGAATAGTAGCCCACAATTGACACTAATTTGTGAAGTCTTTGGTGGGTCTCCAAATCTATGCTGTGGTTATTTTTTCATTACCAGAAGGCTAGAAAAGATATACTGGGAAACTGGAAAATTCTCACATTGGTTGCATGAACTGCGAAGTGAAAGTTACAATGATATGAAAAGACCAGAATTCAGTAAATCTATCCTTAACTTGAAAAATAGTAGACAAAAGAAAACTGTATTCATCGAAGGATTTCAGAGATTAGTGCTAGCATCAAAGCCTTGAAAGACACAAGAGTGATGATTCTCAACATATCCCCACTCAACTTGCCAAGTTACCCTTGCAGTAAGCAGATGGACCTTGGAGAATAGCAGTAAATTAGAAGGAAAAGAATTAGGTAGCGATTCCAACCACAGATGTTGTTTCCAATATGGTTTTACTGCTTGAGAACATTAATACATCCCTTGAAACCAGTGTTCAGCTACTTCTCTGACAAATGTCTTTTTCTTGATATCAGACAAACAAGAAACAATTTATTTTTAGATGACAAAGTCAGCAACACATCTTCACTATCCTTCTTAAGATATAACTCTCCCAGCCTTATATTTCATCCACATAAACTAGGCCAGTTGTAATTCAGCCTATAATTCAGTCCACAGGGACCTTGACTACCTTTCCATACCAAAAGACATCAATCTGGTCTACTAGAGATTGACCAGTGGTTAAAGAATGGCAACTACTCTCCTTACACATTTATAAGACAACTGTATGTTAGAAAAGGGAAAATTAAATCACAAAAATACCAAAGTCTTTTAACACAGTAAAACTTCCAGGGTTCAGTAGCGCTGCACATGTCAAGATATCCCTTCTAAAATGAAGGATGTGTCATTCTATCTGGGCCCTTCTACAACCAAAAGAGAAGCTCAGTGCTTAGTGATCTACAGATTTTGGAGGGGGTACATTGCTTAATTGGGTGGTACTTTAGCCTATTTATTGAATGAACCAGAAAACTTTGACTCAAGTCTAGAAAAAGAAAAGGCTCTGCAACAGGTCCAACTTGCTGTAAATGGATCCATTTGGTAGTAGATCTAATTGGGAGATACTGTTTGGAGGCTTCTGGGAGCACCTCTTGGTGACTTACATGGCCCTTTTATATTTCAGAATGAAAGCCCTGAAATGCTCTGTGGATTACTGCTTTCCTTTCTGAGACCAATATTTGGCCTGTCAGGGAACCTTAGTAAAAACTAAACACTTACCATGAGCGACCAAGCTACCATCATGTACTGAGTGCTGCTTGTACCACAGCCATAGTGTTGGGTACACAGTCTAGTATCCCATTAACATATTACAGTGCTATCTATGAAACCAAATTGGAGTAGGTCCTGAAGGCACAAGTTTCAGGAGAAAGTGGCCCAAAATGCTCTTGACCCAACTCCCACTCTACCACATTCTCCCATATTCTGTCTCTCACCCTACACTTATGTCCTCATAAAGAGTCTCCTACAACTGCTTGGTTGAAAAAAACTTGGAACTGACTTACAGGGGCTTCCACCCATATATGTTCAAAGGCCTTACAAGCAGATCTGAAGTTTTCCAGAAAGAGAAGAAATTCTGTACATGAACAGCAGCTTCAACTCAAGCCCAGCAGTTCCAACCTGCCTTTCCTGACAGCTTGCCTAGAGATATTTCACACGTGTCTAACCATCTTCGCAACAGTCTAAGCCAGTTCCTTATAAGAAATCTCTTAATATGTTTCTCTACTAGTTCTTTTTCTGTAATTAAAACCTAATAGATGTTGGCAGCATTCATATTGTGTATAGAAACATTTTCAGCTAAACACTGTCATAGCTATGGTCATAACTTACCAGTTAGATTATTTAATTTGGTCAGTTTTAAGATCATGAACCAAAATGCACTTATCACCAACTCCATATTTAGAAGTAAAATTCTACACTGGAAAAAGAGATAATGAACCAAATCTAAGTGTTTTGAGTCTTCATCTATAAAATCTAAGTGTTTCAAGCCCTCTAAATAATTAACACCATAATGTTAATTTGTGCAAAGATTATGCCCTCTAGTACTACTTATTGCTGATAACTTTTTATTAAAACAATAAACATGCTCACATGTAATATGTATCTTATAATTGATATCAATTCTTGAAAAACATTATTTTAAGCTAAATTTTTAAGAGTCTACATACTTTGCAAAATAATTTACCAAAAAAGTTTTCTCTGCATTTCCCTTCTCACTAGTATTTTGTGAAAATCTCCCTTGTTCTAATTTTCTACTGATTTTATTGAGACTAGATTCATTGTATCTGCTAAATTTCTTGGTTCCCAACCCTGTCTTAATCTGTTTTCAGCTTATAATACAGAATACTGGGGAGTTTATAAGAAGTTTGACTCATGGTTCTACCAATTGTTGAGCAGCTACCTCTGGTCAGGACCACATGCTGTGTTGCAGCATAATGAACAGCATCACGTGGAGGGTGATGTGATGGAGAGGAAGGTTTCATGGTGAAAAAGAAAGCACCTCACCGAGCACAGGAAACCAAACACATGACCACGTACTCTCAAAGCAAAACCAGTTCCACAAGTAAGAACTCACTCCTTCAAGAAAAGCATGAATCCTTTTTAAAGATTCCGATGCTTTTTAACACTGTTGGAGACCAAGCCTCAACATGAGTTATGATAGGTGATAAACCATAGAAAACTCTATATTTTAAACGGTAATTTTTCATCTAAATATCACAGACTTTCATTAGGGTTAGTCCCTCATGCAAATTCTCATTACTCAGCAAAAGCTTTATAAATAAATATCAGGAAGTAGTTTTAGTAAAGATAAACCAAACATTTTTAAAATTAACTCACATGTTCTAGGCCCTGTTAAGACTTGTCCATTAAGAGACTTTTCCTTTCTTTATTTTATTCAAGTCTTCATTGGTACATTATGAATGCACATCATCATTGCATTCAACATTGAGAGTTTGTACCAGAATATGACATGACTTGATTCTCATTTTTCCCCTTCCCCCACCTGCCCCACCACCCCCAGACCCCTATATACATAACATTTGTTTCCCTTTTTTATTACTATCACACTCTTTTCCCCCCTTATCATTTACTCTACACCCCCTTTCCTTTTAAATATTTTCTATTTCACAATATCAACTATACCCCAAACACCCTCAGTTATCTTTCTCAGGCACATTCGGTCCCTAGGCTTAGAACGATGGAGCTGAAAAAAATCTGATCTTTCTCTACTCTATTGCAATTAGATTCATTAATATCAATCTATACAGAGTATCCTTTCTTTCCTGACCTGTTTCCAGCTCAAGATGTTTTTTAATACTGAATTCGTATTTTACAAAACTGTTCATAACTTGCCATCTTGATACATCATTAGGCTGAAGATTGTGTGAGGATAACATATGATTGGTGACTCCTTATGTTTCTAATTTCATTTAGCAACTACTTGCATTTTACATCATTCAGTTACAGTGAGTGAGCAAGAAAAATGTGTGCTCCATTTTATATGCTTAAGCCACACTGTCCCTTTGACTGTAGCAGTTCTTACTGACAATGACATTTGAGCCCAACTATAGTACTAATGCTTAGTGCTCTATTTTGGGAACATCACATAACAGTGGAACAAAACAAAAAATCTTTTTCCTTAAATTCTTGTTCCTTGAATTTGTAGGTACTATGATGGAGAGGGATTGAATTTCACACAAAAATGCAACCTTTGATATAAGTGAGTTAAGCTTTTTTATTTCCAGCGAAGTACTAACAATCAACTTTCCTTATTCATTATTCACAACATTCAGACTAAGCAGTCTTAGTTCCACAACAGTATAAATTCAGTATCTGAACCAATTTTGCTTTACCTCATTGATCTGTTCAGTCTTCTGTAATATTTAAATACTTATTATAATTAGGAAATGCTTTGGTGTTTCCTAATGCCCAGACGTCTTGTGTCAGCATGGGAAGGAGGAAACCAGACCTTTACCAAGGCTCTCTTACCTCTGTGATGATTAATCATGCCTGTCAACTTGATAGGCTTCATGCATTTGTTAAGCGTACTTCTGTATGTGTCTGCAGGGATCATGGGAATGTGATCTAGGTCACTACCTCTGGCCCCTGGCCTCTTCCTGTCAGTAACTTATCTTCCGTGTTTGTCTTCTCCACCACCAGGAAGTCAGCAGCTTTGTTCCATCACACTCTTCTGTCATGATGTTTCTTCTTTGAAATCAACCAGACCTCAACCAGACCTCAGGAGATGTGACCAAATTAAACATCTCCTTTAAATTGTGAGGGTGATGCATGTTTTTTTGGTCCCAGGAAAGCTGCCTGGTTCTACTAGGAATGGAAATGGTCTGAAGGCAGCCAATTTCACTTTCCAAGTCCATCACTGAGCAGATAAGTTCAAGTCTCTATCCAAAGGGTCTCAAGATCCCCAGCTCCACTTCCAAAATCTGTCAGCATGAAAGTTCTCACCTTACCAGCCAGCTGCAGACCAGTCCCCAGTGAGCAGGGACTACTGCTCCAGAATTCTACTATACAAGGCTGGTTAGAGGGAAGAGCCCAGAGGCACTGTGCACAGAATCTAATTCAGGAAAGGAGCATGTGGATCTCAAGATAAGCTTCTAAGCCAGACTCCCTGTCTGAAGACAGAGTAGAGGTCTTATTACTATTACATTTTCTGAGTCTTCCATTCCCTGCAGTTTACCACAGTTCAAGCTTCAGGCTACATCATCAATTAAAAGAGCAATGAGGACAGTAAAATAAGCTGTTTCGATCCAGAGGAAAAAACTATATCACCACAACTTTTACGATAGTATATAGTCTTAGTTGTTGTTTTATTTTTAGCTGATTGTTCATCTTTTGTTGCACCTAATTTGTAAATCAGACTTTATCATAGTTAAGTGTAGAGAAAAAGGATATCATAAAGTATATAATTTCTGATATGATCCACAACTTCAAGCATTCCCCAGGCACCCTGGAACCTGTCCTTCCAGATAGCAAGAGTGACTTTATTCTAAATGAGTCGTCTCAAGGATGGCTGCTACTATGTGTGGCCTGTGTGAGTGAACCAATGTTTGTCCTCCTATCCTTCGAGCAGAAGCAAGTAAGCCTGTGTTCTAAGACTGAGTTTCAATCAGGACTCAGGTCTCAACTTCATTTTAATGGGAGGAAATTGAAGAAGAAGGAGAATGGTACCAAGACAAAAAGGACACAGAAGAAATGGGCTTCAGATCATATCATCTCAGAAGTGGAGCCAGCTCTGAGATCACAAGTGAGGATGGATTTGTGGAACAGGAAGTCAGAGCCAGGGAGGCAAAGCAGGGGCTGACAAGGCTCTTCTTTGTGTTATTTTCCATCTGCCAGTCCACCTTGTGCAGCAGGCACAAGGGAGCCTGAACATGCAACGTAAACTTCGTCTTTCTGCTCATTTTCCCATCCCACACTTTGAACCATTGGGGAGCATTTTTGTCTTTGCACACCTGGTGGCTCAGATCCCACTGAGCAACTGCTTTCAGGAAGGTGTCATGTGAGATGCTTCGGGGTGGGGGGAGGCATGTGATACGGTTGTTCAGATAGCCAGGATGTATTCACACTGCTGAAATGTGAGCACAGCAAGACAAGATAGCATCCCTCAGTTCGGAGGGCTATTGAATCCAGGAATCCCGCAGATGCAAAACCACAGATGCTCAACTTCTCTGTATAAAATGATATAATATTCATATTTAATCTGTACACATCTTCTTACATATTTTTAATAATCCAAATTACATAAAATGACCAATATAACCTAAATGCTGCATACATACTTGTTATACTTTATTGCTTAGAGAATAATAAGAAAGAAAAATCAGTATATGTTTGATCCAGATGCAAAGTTTTAAAATATTTTTAATCTGAAATTGGTTAAATCTGTGGGTAGGAAGGACTCCCTGGGCAAGACAGGTAAATTTGTAAAATCATCCACATCTAAACTTAATTTGTGAATTTTATCACATGTGTGTTGAGAGTTACATCAACATTCCAAGATGAATGTCCTAGAGAATATAACCTTTATGTCCAGATGTGGCTTAATATTGAGCTAAGTAACATTCAGTATGGCTTAATGTGAAGTTAAGTAATTGCATAACAATCTCGGTCCTCAATTCTCCAGAAATAAATAGATACATTATAAGAAACATAGATGATAGAATAGGAAGAAAGAATTTCCATTAATCGAGATTAAACTAGCTGTATTAGTTTCCTAGGGCTGCTAAAAGAAACTAATACAAACAGGATATCATAAAACAACAAAAATTCATCCTCTTAAAGTTCTTGAGGCCAGAAGTTCAACATTAGGCATTTGACAGTTGATTTACTTTCGAAGTTCTAACAAAGGTTCCTTTCCATGCCTCCCTCCTAATCTATGGTAGTTCCTAGAAGTCCTTGCAATAAGTTAGCTTACAGACTCATCAATACACTCTCTGTTCCTGTCTTCACATGGCCTTTCCCCTGTGTATCTTTCTGCCTTTCCTTTCTATTATATGATTCTTAGCCTGGAATTGGTATCCACTCTAAATCCAAGATGACCTCATTTTGAGATTCTTTTGGGTTTTTTGTTTTTCATTTTTTTAATTTTTTTTGTTTGCTTGTTTGTTTGTTTTCTGGGGTTTTTTTTGAGACAAAGTCTCACTTTGTAGTTCAGGCTGGCCCTGAGCTCAGCCTCAAACTCACATCACATCACACATCACATCCTCCTGCCTCTGCCTCCTGAGTGCAGGGATGACACGCGTGAGCCACCACGCCCAGCACTGTGGTATGTAGTGGTGATTGCTGCTGGGTGTGAGTCTCCACGCCCAGTATTGTATGTGGTTACTGGGGATTGAACCCAGGCCCTTGTGCTTGCAAGACAGGCACCGGAAACACTGAGCTAAATCCCCAGCCCTGAGATTCTTAAACTAATCATAACCACATTCATACATACTGAAGTTTAGGGCTCCGCTATATCTATTTGAGGACCAGTACTAAACCCACCCCAGTAGCAAGCCTTTTTATCTTACTCTATTTTCCTTTTCAAGAGAAAGAAGCTTGAAACTTTAGTACAAAGCGAATTTATATTCTAAAATCTAGGCATCTGGGAGGAAAAATTGTTAGACTCAGAAATATCAAGATTTTTGGAACTAAAAATTGGACTACAGTAAGCTGTGCTGTGGGAGCCTGGAAGATCTTAACATCTGTCAGTTAATGATATAAATTGTGATTGTTATTTAAGAGACAAAGTGGTGAAGGGCCTGGCTGAGGCAGAATCATGAGACCTCTAGACAAGGTTTTATGTGGAGGCAACTATCTGACCAGGTATTTATTAAATTCATTCCCTACGTATGGGAGAAAGTAAAAATAGAATTGAAGATCACCTCACGTCTCTAAATGTCAGGACAGGAGAAATAAGGAGGGAAAATTAAATTGGAGATAAAAATAGAAAGTTTGCTCAGTTCATGAGGAGGAAAATTTGGAAGAACTGGCTCATAGGAGGATGTCTTCCCAAAAGGAAATGAGTGAAAGTTGTTATTAGATATAACCTGAAAACTAAGGTTTATACACTCAATGCTGTTTGGTTTGCTCTGAAATGATATCAAGATGAAATAGGAAGGAAGGGAAGAAGGAAGGAAAGGAGAATGGATGGAAGGAACAAAAGAATAAAGAAATAAAGAGAGAAGAAAGGAGGAAAGAGAGAGACAAGAAAGAAAGGAAGAAAGAAAGGAAGAGGACTACCTTAGCAGCACTGCATTATTCTCTGAAGGAAACTGAGCTTCAAAGTGAGGAATGAGACCAAGATTTGTGACACTTGTTGTACCCTCCTCAGTTATTTGCTTATGTTAAAAACAAAATTAAACTCAACATTCTACCTTGATCTTTTTCAGTATTGCTAAAGATTTGCTGTGCAAAGTACCACTATGAATGAACTTTTAGGGACAAAATATCAATGATTGCAGGGGGGGCACTGTCCCTTTGATTTTTCTTTTTTTGACAAGGTCTCACTTTTTGTAGTTTAGACTGGCTCTGAGCTCACTATGGAGCCCAGGAAAGCCTGAAACTCACAGCAATCCTCTTGACTTTGCCTCCTGAGTGCTGGGATTATAGGCCTGAGCCACCATGCCCAGGATTGTGGTTTGTGGTTCTGATTGCTGGTGGGCATGAGTTTCCACACCCGGCATTGTTGTATGTGGTTACTGTGGATCGAACCTCTGTGTCTCGCACTTGCAAGACAGACACTGGAACCACTGATCTAAATCCCTGGCCCTGGCCCTTTGATTTTGAATGCTCCTGCTAGCTGTTTGATTGTTTCAGATAAGACACCCCAGAGAAAATTACAAGGAACAAGCTCAAATCACCCAGTGTTTTTGCCTCCCTTTAAGTGAGCTATAGTAAATTTTACTATAGGATAGATGGAAGGGACAAATGAACAAAGGTAGCCTCTGTCCACACATACCTCTATCCATAGGTATTCCTGAATACTTATTTTTAAATACATTTGATATATGACTCCTGAGTATGCTCAAGAATGCCTCCATCTCTTCCCATTTGACCCGGCCATTGCCTTGCTACGTATATATACACAAGAATTAAAAGACTCATATCACAGTGACATGTGTGCACCCATGTTTATAGCAGCCCAATTTGTGACTGCTACATCTTGGAAACAACCCAAGTGTCCATCAACTGGAGACTGGATAAAAAACCTGTGGTTCTTCTACAGAATGGAGTATTACTCTGCCATAAAAAATGATAGGTTTGAATCATTTCTACTTAAATGGACAAACCTTGAGGATATCCACATAAGTGAAATAAATAGGTCACAGATAGGTACACATCGCATCTTTTCTCTGGTATGAGAAAATAAAGATATAAATGAGTCCTAGCATTGTATGTTATATATTGTGAAATAGAAAATGCTCAATGTAAAACAGGAAGAAGGGGGAAAAATAATGAGATTGTAACAAAAAAGTAAGGCAACAAATTTTATGTATATGAGGGAGCGGTAGGGTGGGTAGGGCTATGGGAAAAAGTGAGAATTAAGTTGTGTCTTATACTGGTACAAATCCCCATTATGGAGTGCGATGATGATGCGAATATGTAATGTACCAATAAAAATTTAAAAATTAAAAAATAAAAATAATTAAACATAGGATTAAGAAAAAGAAAGAAAAGAATGCCTCCATCTCTACAGGTAATGAGGACTCTTTCCTTTATAAATAAGTATAGTTTTGTTTTTTTTTTCTCCAGTAAAATCTCTTTGCTGTTTTTTTGGTTAAGGGAAACATTTATTTGATAATTATCTATAGTGCTCACCTTATTTGCTGCAAGTAATAGACCTTTTTGCACTCCTTTTCTTCCTGCTTGCACTTTTGGTCTTGCACTTTCTGAGAGGCAAATGTATTACATTTGGTTACATGAAGAACACTTTCAAATTCAACTTTGTATGATTCCTGCTTCCCAGGAATCAAGAGTCACTTGCTGGGGGTCACACCTCACTTGTCCCTAGATTCAGAGAGTAGAACATGGTGCTCACAAAAAATCTGAGCAGACAGGATGGATGGTCTAATCAATAGTAAGAATAAGAGAAAAGTGTCTTGGCCAGTTTCCATGTTAGGGGAAAATGATAGCAATTGTGAAGAATGTACTAAAAAGTGTGTTTTTGAAAATATGTTTCAGTTCAGAATTTTGACCTTGCTATTAGGATTAAAAAAAAAAATTAGACATCTGCTCAGAAGAGAACTATTTTACTCTTCTATCAACTTCAATAAAAGCAAGGAAATGTCTGCCTAGCTCCCAAGTCTCACCCTTCTTGTCCCTACTCAGTACTCTGAAATCTAAGAGGGTCATCATTTTCTGTAAATGAAGAGATCTCTGATTGTATAGGATGGAAAAGACCCCTAGACTAACATTAAAATGAAAAGAAAGATACTTTAAAGGACAATGCAAACAATAAAAACCATTAAAAATCAATTTCAGGAACTGTCAGGCCAATGAAGGCTGCAGTGCCTGAAAGTACAGTTACAGAGCACAGGGGCAGGGCAGGCTCAAAGTGACTTACAGGACCGGAAGATTCTGCTGGGCTCGGAAGCGCCTTGACTTTCTCTCGAGAATTTTAGAGAAAATTATCTGCGTGGTGACTTTACACTTCTTTATCAATGATTCTTCACATAAAGTCCTTCTAACTTGGAGACAGTTTATTATGTTAATCAATTGAAATAGTTGGAAAACCAAAAATATGGTACTTATTAATCCTGTTTCTCTCTTTTTGAAGAATTATAGACTTACTGTTTTAATTTTTCTTTTGAGATAGGATCTCACTAAGTCATTAAGTTGCCTAGGTTAGGTTTGAATTTTAATTCTTAGCCTCCCAGAGAATAATATAGGCTTTTTTTTAAGAGTAGGAACTTTATTGAGAAAGAAAGCTTCTACCTAATAGGAGCAGAGGGGGACCTGAAAATAAATGACCCATTTTTGTTTTTGTTTTTGTTTTAGAATACATAGGCTTTTTAAAGATATATTTATATGTGATGCTAAACTGGGGAAATATAAAATAAGTTCATGACTGCTTGGCACAATACCAGACACCCTCAGTTTAAAGGAAGAGAGGTTTGATTTGTCTCATGTTTTAAGGGGATTCAGTTCATGGTCAGCTGGCTCCAAAGCAGAAACATCAAGTTGGGAGAACATGGTGGAGCATAGCAGCTTAGCTCATGACTGCAGAGAAGCAGAGTTGGGGACACCGGGCAGGACACAGGTGACCATACAAGACCCACCCAGAAACACCAGAAGTGGACTCCACCCATCCCCAGGGAGAATGCCAAGTCAGTTACATCGATACTCTACACTAACCACCACAGTGGTCTTACAAATTTATAAACTAAATTGAGTAAAGAAAAACATTTGTGCATATTAAGGGAAAAATAGTTTTTAAATATTTTTCTTAATGTAGAAGTTCTTTCTATGGAAGATAAGAGGCATACTTTATCTGCAGAGAAATCTTTTCACCTGAATTTGGCCCACATTAGCCTCTGCTCACCAAGAGTTCCAGGAATATGGAACTTGCCCATCACCTATTTTGAATAAATTCAACTTTAGTTTCACTTTTGCACAATAATCATTCCCCTATGTCCTTGTAGACTTTTCATATTCTTTCTTTGATGAGTTTGGAATTACTTCATTTAACTGGTAATGCATTAATTCACCTTGGAGAAACATTAAAAATGAAAATCATACTGTAATATTTATTTACATCTACCTATGTATTTGTGTGTGTTGATGTGTGTCTGGCATTTTGGAGTAAGAAAGAATAACTTATTACTCAAATTTGATAAATAATAATATGGATAAGTATCCCCACAATGTAGATACTAAAATCAGTTGGGAAATAAGTTTAATAAGAATTTTATTCATTTTGCCTCATTATCCTTTGTTATTTTGGTTTTCTGAGGCTGTAGGAAATTATAGTTGCTATTCTTGCTGCACTTGTGATTTTATCATTAACTAATATGAAAAGGAAAAGAAAAAGGCAATGGGGCAGTTAGCATAAGAAGAATAGTGATGGCTAATTATTATTCTTTTGGCTGTCAGATTTATGTTTAAACTTCCTTTAGGTATTATTTGTATTATATGAAGTTATCAGGGAAAACTTTAACATACATTATTAAAAGTATTTTTTTAAACTTTAGTGTTTAAGCTTTGGTGAAAGGCTTTTCATTATGAACAAATTGTGGATATATGGGAAAGTGAAACAAATGAAGATTAAAATGACTACATGAAGAAAAACATATCTAAGCCTCCATGATAAATATGGTGAATAGCATGCAACTTACTTAACCATCTTTGTACAAAGCAAGGCAATAACCACTGAAGTGTAGGTGCTGCTAGAAAATTCAGCTGTTCTTTGCCTGACCCCTAGTGCTCACAGCACAGAAATGTGAAGCTGAAAATACCAAAGCCAGGACACAGACAGGTATAATTCCATTTTAGCCCAGTCCTGTATCATACTTTTCTACTTTCCTAATGGTGAACTGAACAAATTCATAAAAGTTTCTTCTCTGAGATGGAGCAGACCACAATTCTGCCCACTAAACGTTCATCACTATTTGCTTTAATTATGGGTAATTTCAGCTCATAGTTAGAGATTCTGTGAAAGTTCCCATAGACTGTTACACTATGTGACATTAATATTCCTGGGGTTATATTTTGTCCATAATTTCAAAAACAGGAAGAGAAAATAGACCCATTGCTTTTCCACATTTGTTTGTTTAGGAATTTTAGTTGATTATTTTTCTAAAAAGACCAGTATATATGTATTTGTTTGTTTGTTCATTTGTGTGTTTTAGTATCTCGAACTTTTTATACTTTATACCATCTTCTATTTAATTCCCAAAATGTGAATTACCAAGACATTCTTTGCTCAAATATTCATACTATTCTCTAGATACTGAACTCAGTCAGCTTATTCCTTCCCAGATGTCTTCAGTATTTGAACCTTGGCACTCTCAACTTTGTTTCTGAATTAATAAGGACATTTATCTAATTAATTTCTTGCCTTGTAAACCAGGGAAGAGTCCCTCAGATATTTTAACATACTATTTCAGGTGTGATACAGAACAGGATGAACTCTGTTGAAGAATACCATTGAATGAAAAAGTAGGCTTAGCTTGTAAAAAAAAAAAAAATTACTCTGAGTCCTCATCTCATTCACCAGATTGGTTATCATGCAACATCCGGTTCCTCTCCAAAGCCAGAACGGTCACTACAGTAAACACTTTGAATCAATTCAAGACACTAAGGTAGTTGCAACAGCACAAGGAAAGACACTCACAATGAAACACATGCAGGGCTGTTTCAGAGAGTGTCAAGAACAATGAGATAAGAATGACTGAAGTCAAAGCATGTATCTTGAGGGGGACTGATAGCAAAACGTCTTTTACTATAATTAATTACTGTTAAAATTTAAACATTCATCATACTTTTAATCACATCTCATATCTAATGTTCCAATTTTTACCCAATTATTCCCAATTATTATTATATTGATAGTAGCCTGAGAAGGTTATGCTTGGAGATGGCACATGTTCACCTCTGTGCTCTCCTGTACCTCTCTCTAGGAGACTGAATGTTTTGAATCCAAAATTCTTTTCAGAGATAATAGAAAAAATTTCCAGTAAAATTCTCCAAGTATTTTCACAGATATATGTCCTCTTTTTTTCCAGTGTTCTTTTTGGTACCAGCATTTGAATCCAAACCCTCATACTTGCCAGTCATGCGCTGCACCACTGTGCTACATCTCCGGTCCTATATGTCCACTTAAATGTGTTTACTTAGACATTTCTTTGTGTCTGAAACTCTACCAGGATCGAATAGGTAGATACGTGCTAAGAGAAATCATTTCTAAGAATGGATCTACTTCTTGAGCCAGAAATCACAGTGCTTTCTTGTAAGGGTTATTTGTAAGGTTAAAAGAGCTTGCGACCTTATGCAAGCTTGAGGAAAAGAATGATGATTAGCTTTAAGAATTAGGTTTCCTTGAATGTGCTAACTGCCATTTGCTGTCCTATAGAATTGACTTCTTTGTGTAAGAGCTCATGGCAGATGATCACATCCCAGCTTCCGGGAAGGGCTGATCCTACCTCCCAGAATCCGGTGTGATCAGGAAAAGCTCCTAGCAGGAAGCCGATTTTTGGGGGAGAGGCAATATAAAATGAAGGGACAGAGATACAAGGAAGCGGTGCTTTGCTGCAGTGGAACGCCACTCAGGAGCGCTGTTATGCAAAAACTTAGGATAAGCTGAACATTGCTCTCAGTGCTGGAACCCTCCGTGCTGATAACTCATGTTGAAACGTTACCAGTGTTGTTTTGCTGGAGTTGTAATTATACTGTATTCTTGAATTGCTCTTGTACTATCTTACTACTTTACTTTCATATATAAATAAGAAAGTTCTTATTTTCAGTATATTTCAGTTTCATTTTGTGAACTGAGCCTCAATTCTGTTCAAAGTGCACCAATTCAACATGATTTCCCCCTTGTTGAAACAGCTCTTGAACTTCTCTCATTGTCTCAGAACAATTGTGGCCCCTTCTGCCCGGTCCTCTGGGCTTCTGTGGCACAGCCTGCTCTCCAAGTTTGTGGTCCAGGTCTGTCCCCTACCTAATTTGTAGTCCCTGCAGTAGTATTTTGATAAATCCCTCTCTGCTAATGTTATAGGCAGGTAAATTAGTTAGACATCTTGTAGACAGTTAGACAGGCTGACCCTTGAAAAGCTTTCATAGAAAGTGACAACATAGAAGACAGTCAAAGATACCTCCACTGAAGTTCAGCGTTACCAAAGGAGAAAACTAATCCATCCACGTAGGACAAACAGCAGTGCTTGATATTCTAAATCGGTGCCAGGATCCTGCAGTGGAGAGCCAAGAACTTGACCCACCTCTCCCAGAAAAGACCCCTGACAAAAATCCTTGTACACTTGTTACATGACTTGATTTCTCATTAAATCCTCACTGAATCACCATTACCTAAACAACATATATTTGTTGTGATCTTATTGGTTGATCATCGGTTTTGTCCATTTTGTGATTTATTATTGTACCAATATTGCCTAAGCAGCTATACTTGCAATACTATTGGTTGGCTGTAATTTTGTGCCGCCTTAAACCCACCTCACTTCCTGACCTTGCTCCATAAAAGCCCCTGCAAAGTGAGGTGAGCAGGTTTCCCAACTTTCCGGTCCGCCTTCTGTCTTTCTTAGGCGGAAACTTTCTTTCTCAATAGAGTTTTCCTTCTCTTAATTTCCATTGTTCCTAAAATTCATTCCTTAGTTTTAGAGCACACAAACTCATGTTTCAAATGTCTAGCAGGTTGGGAGGTAGGTTCGCTTCTCCGTATCATTAAGAGATTAACTGCATCTGAAAACCCTGCCAAATACAGAAATTATTTCTAAAATGTGATCTGTATAAAATATACTTCTAAAGAAATACAGAGAATTTAGAATGGTTCATGTGCCTAACATAAAGAAGCAAGCAATGAAATTTCTAATCATCAGCCCAGATGAAAATCTAGAAATTCCCAAAATAATCACCAAAAAAATCCTAATTAAATTATTGCCTATGGTATTGAAGATGATTTTATTTCAGGTAAATATCTAGATAACCATTGCTCATACAAAGAGTACAAAGAATTCAAGGACTTCAGGCTATCAGAGACAGGCAGCAGCATTTACATAAAAGTACAGGAGACACAGTTATCCTCATAAACACCAGGTAGCCACATAGTAGTCATGTGATCTCAGCACAGTAATTTTGGTAGTGGTTAATTCCACAAAATTGTCCTGGCCCCTCTTTGATAATATGGAAGAAAAATATAGATCTGGGAAACAAAAGCCTTTCTTTAGTGACAATAGGGAATCATAGTCCCTCCAAGTCCTAACCTATAATTAGCTCTTACACAAAGAATTCCTTAAATAAAGAGAAGACTGGATACTACTGAGGAAAAATTTCATGATCAGTGGATGTGGACTTATTCTCTACAACCAGCCGGGCCAACACCAACATCTGTGCAACAGCAAATATCTTCTATACAAATATGATATCATCCACAGAATTGTTTCTAGTAACTTTTCTTTGTAGTGAGAGAAATAAAACACAGTCTTATTCCCTATTATGGAATTTATAGTATCCAACAGTTCTTAGCTTTATGAAACACTGGAATGACCTGTTAATCCTTAGTCACATGCTAGCTGTAGTTTTAGTTGTTGGAGCCTCTCTGAAGAGACACAGGGAAGTGTCTGGATTAGTGATTATTATGTAGTAGTATAATATCACCTATATTCAAAATGGCTTTGTCTAAGAGTCAAAGGGTGGAAGAGTACGCTGTAACACTCATATGTACATCCAGTCATATATTCAGAAAATGTTTTCCCTCCATGCCAGTGACTCCACTGGTCTTGAAATTTATTGTGCCTATTTCTGCATGAAAATTCTCCCAACTCTTAGTGGCTTTTGATAAATCAGTAACATTTCTTGTTCTCATAAATATGCAAAATAGACATTGTCAGGAACTGCAGACAACTTACTCAGACTTATGATTTACTTACTTGAGTTTACAGATGTCTGCCCTGCCCTGCAGGATCAGCTGTTACAATTACTAGGGACATTTGTCCCATCCTGTAAGATGTTAAATTACAAAGATTATTGCACTAGGATTATTGGCCTTAAGACTTACTGGGACTTACTACAATTTAAGGATGTTTGCCCTGCCCTATGTAATCTTCAACTACAGGGATCAATGTGGAACCACCCTGTTTTACACATGCTAGGATTATGGGTTAAGGCTTGGTACCAAATAAAGGCGTAGTGAACTTGGGTTATGGGTCTTCTGCTTCCGCTTCTCCTCCTACAGTATTTGGCCTCTGCTCAGAGTGACAAGAATTGAACACAGGATCAGCCTTTTTCTCAAGGTCCTGACTTTATTATTTATTGGTTGTTAATTCTTTTGCTGTGAGATTCACAGGGACTGGAGTTTGCCACAAGGATTCTAGCTGTGTCTTCTTCACCAGACTCCCGCAGTACATGACTTGGCAGGAGCAGTATCTCCCAAGAGGACCCAAGGACCAATGGCAGGAATCTGAATTTTCACTCACTCACATTTCTGAATCTCAATTGTGATGACTCCAACAGCTGGGGACTGGACATTTTGGGACCCTGGAGCATCTCTATTGCTGTATGTTCGTTATATGGGCTCATTTGTGTGTGCTGACATTGGATGGTTGGACCTCTGTGTGTCAAGTCAGGGCTATGAAGTACATATTGCAAGAAAAAGAGGCAGATAAAAGTTATTCTGCCTTTCATGGCCAAGCCTCAGAAATCACTCAGCCTCACTTCCCTTGTAGTTAGGCCCCACTTGGATACAAGGGGAGGAAACATAGACCCCACCTCTGAATAAAAGAGTAGCAGAGTAAAAAACTCAGGCTGGCACATGAGAGGGGGCATATTAATGTCACCATTTTTGAAAACCCACTCTGTAAATACCCAAAGTGGCAGGTTTCTTCCACGGACACTATGTGGTTTAACCAGAAGAGCTACGGAAACTGATGTGAGCACCTAATCACTCTCCTATCTTCACATCACAGAAAAGAACAACTGTTAAAGGAATTAGTAACTGCCATGAGTAAAATCCTGAACAGCATGGGGGAATTGGGTGGCCACTGCATGCGGAGGACAGGCGAAACATGAATGAGATCTGCTGCATAGAGCACCCCGAGGTTCCAGATGCAACTGACTATAACCCATCAGCCATGGTACAAGACTAAGATGAGCTAAGACACTTCAGGAATGGAAACTTAGGTCAGCCCCGGAAAAATCTTAAACTAGGTATAAACTGAAAACATCAAGACACTGAAAGACTGGTAGACAAAGGAAGTAAAACAATTAGCAGGAGCCTTCTGACAAATTGTGGAGAAGCAAGGACTATCTGCTCCTCCTTTCTTTTCTTTCTTTTTATGTCAGACACTTGTTTTTTGTTGAATAATTACTTTCCACTTTTCTCAAATTTTCAAAATAAGATGAATTACTTGTAGTTAACTATTAAATTTTGACCAAGATCATAGACAATTTCTTAAAATCAGCTCTCCCTGTAGGAATGACTAGACTTGGATCATCTGCCATTAGTTGTATGAGAAGTGATCTTACTCTTTTAGGTGAAAATTGACTCTATTTTGGAGTAGATATGTAAAGACAATGTGTAAAGGTGTTGGAAGATGTGGGCCTCATAGCAGTCATGGGTCAGTTTCTGACTATCTAGGCCCAAGCCACTTAGTTCCATCTTCATTCTTTTTGCATCTCATGATTTCTTAGGGATGATTTTTACTTACATTCACTGGTCTGCCAAAGTAATCTTCTAAGAATCTTCTAAGAATATTCTAAAAATATTCTCTTTTAATTTTTTCCATATTTATCATAATGTAGCTTAATACATGTGTTATCTTCATATCATTATACTAAAACCTAAATTAATCAACTCAGAAAAAAATGTTTCTCTTGGCTTATAATTTCAGAGATTCTATCAATTGGTGCTGTTTCTCTGGTTTTATGGCAAGACTGCACATCAGGAAACAAAACAAATCCCACCATGGTTGGGACAGGGAAGAAAAAAAAGAAAAAGGAGGGGCTAGAATCTCACTATCCTCTTCAAGGACACAATTCCAATAGCTTATAAATTTTGTCTCCTCCCCAACACTACTGTCCAACAGTGCCACTCTTGCCACTAATCCTTTACAACATGAGCATTTAGTGGACATTAAAATCCAAATATAACAGTATATAGTTATTTTTATTTATCCTATGTAGGATTTCTGGCTATTTTAAATTCATAGATAAATTAAAGAAAATGGAAAATTTTCAAATATTGCTTCAACTTATCTTTTTTCTATATTGCGTTTATTGATACATTTTAGATATACATCATGATCATATTCAATATTGAGAATTTGCACCTGTACTTGACACATCTTGATTCTCATTTTTTTTCCATTCCCCTGTCTTCCTTACAACTTCCACTCCTTATATTCATAGGTTTTCTTTCTTTTTTTGTTGTTGTCACCATCAAATATTTTCTTTTTCTTTTTACTATCCTCTACCCTCTCCTTTTTTCCCCAGTGAACATTTTCTTCCTATTTCACAAAATCTATTATACATTAAGGACCTCATTTACACTTTCTCATATTAGGGAAATAATGCCATAATTACACACCTGTGACCTATTTATTTCACTTATGAGTATGACCTCAAAGTACATTCATTTAATTGTAAATGTCTCTAACTTATCATTCTTTGTGGCTGAGCAATACTCTGTTTTATAAAGAATTTAAATTAAAAAAAAAAAAACACGCACACATCTTCCTCCATTCTCCAGTTGATGGGAATGTGGGCTGTTTCCAAGATTTAGCTAGTATAAACCGAGCTGCTACAAATATGGGTGCACATATGTTGCTATGATATGATGCTTTTAGTTGTTTTTATATATATATATATATATATACCCATCGAGGAAATAGGTTCAAATGGAACTGCCAATCCTAGTTTTTGCAGGAATCTCCACACTGATTTCCACAGTGGTTGTACCAGCCTACATTCCCACCAAGAGTAGAGAAGGATTCCTTTCTCCTTGTGGCCCTACCGGCATTTTCTGTTGGTTGATTTCTTAATAACAGCCATTCTTTGTGGAGTGAGATGAAATCTCAGTGTTATTTCCATTTGCGTCTCTCAAATGACCAATGATGTTGAATATTTTTCATGTTTCTTTGCTACCATTACTTTATCATCCAAAAAGTGTCTGTTCATTTCAGATTCCCATCTTTGAATTAGGTCTTTAAATTTGGAGACACTGATTTTTAAAATTCTTTTTATACTCTAGGTAGTAGTCATTTGTTTGAGAAATAGATAGTAAAAATTATTTCCTATGTTGTATGTTGTCTTTTCATTCTGTTGTTGGTTTCTCTTTCTGTGCAGAAGCTTTTTAGTAAGATGAGATCCCAATTATTGATTCTTTCTTCTAGTTTCTGTGCTGCTGAAATTGTCATCATACAGTCTTTCCCTATGCCAATGTCTCCAACAGTTCTCCCTAACCTATCTTCCATCAAGTTTATTTTTTCTGTTTTAATATTCAGGTTTCTAATCCACTTTCATTTTAGTTTAGTGCATGGTAAAATAAATAGACCTAGTTTTAATTGTTGGTAGGTTGAAAACCAGTTTTTTCAGCACCATTTGTTAAAGAGGCTATCTTTCCTCCATTGAGTATGTTTGGCTCCTTGTCAATAATGAAGTTGGTTAGCATGTCTGGAGTTGTTTCTGCATCTTCTAGTCTATTCCACTGATCCTCTGTTTGTATTTGTTTCCCTTTTTTGCCAGTAACATGCTGTTTTTATCACAGTGCTGTCCTTCTCACCTTGAATTGTTTTTTTTTTCTAATCTAGGTGTCTTCTAATTCCAGATGAAATTTTAAATTATTTTCTCTAGCTCTGTGAAATAGACTTTTGATTTCAATTGGGATTGCACTGAATCTATGAAGTAGTTTTGGCACTATGGCCATTTTGAAAATATTAGTTCTTCCACCCAAGAACAAGGGATGTATTTCTGTTTTTGGATATCCTCTTCAATCTCTTTTTTCAGAGTGCTATAGTTCTCAGAGAAGAAATCTTTTACCTTCTTTGTTAGACTGATTCCTAATAATGGGGTACTATTGTAAAGGGAACTGTGTTCTCTATTTATCTCTCAGTGAATCTATCATTTGTATATAAGAAAGCTATTGACATTTGGGTGTTGACCTTGTACCCAGCTACTGTACTAAATCTGGTAATTAAATGAAGTAGTTTTGGGCTGAGTTTTTCAGATTTTCTATACAGAGTATCATGTCATCAGCAAATAGTAATCACTCAGCTTCATGGAGTTATGATCCTTACTGTCTTTTTCTAGGATTTTTTTTTTTAGAAATTTTATAACAAAGGTTTGTTATTCATGAAGTTTCTCAGGTATTCTTTGTTGTGGAAATATCTTATTTCCCCACCCATTTCAAAGAATATTTTTTCAGGATACATCAATCTAGGTAGGAGGTTGTTTTCTCGTTAGGATTTGAAATACTTAATTCCAGGCTCTCTTTGACTTGAGGATTTGTGTTGAAAAGTCTGCTGTGGTTCTTTGCATACAATTTATTTCATTTCTCTAACTGCTTTCAATATTTCATTGTTCTATTGAGATTATGGCATTTTGACTTCCATATCTAGCTGTTGATTTATTTCTGTCATGATTAGTTAGAATCTTGTGTACTTCACTTATCTGTATGTCCAGTTTTTTTCTCCTCCTTAGGAAGTTTTCCATTATTATATCTGTAGACAGGGTTTCTTTAAAATGTTGTTTGTACTATCTCTTGTTTCATTAACTCTAATCAGTCTTCCTTGTATCATCTAGTAGCTTCTGGATTGATTTGTCATAGACTCTTACTATTTTTAAGAAATCTTTTCATTTCTCATCATTAATTGCAATCCTATCTTCTATTTCTAAAATTCTGTCTTCAGATTCACTAGCACTGACTGTGTAAGCTTTCAGTGGAATTTTTAATATCTTGAATTTCTGTTTCAATCTGTTTATTGTATTCCATTCATTTTCTATGCTGGGATTCCTTCATATTCCTGAGGTCCTCTATTGTTATCTGTATCTTCACCATAATCATCACTGCTTTTATCTAAGAAATTATTTCTGATTTCATCTTTTTCCAGATCCTATTTTGTTGCCAGTTCTGGAAGCCCATGCAGTTGGTCCATTTCATTGGTCTCTAACTTTCCCTTTGGAGATCAAGAAATATAGGTTTGGGTCTTATTTGGATTTCTTCTCATTTTTTATATTTTTGCTGTCATAATTTTTTTGGTTTAATTCCTAGGTCTGTAAACTGCTTATTACAAGTAATTTTTTTTGCTAATGTTTAGAACCCTTAAGAAATGATTACTTTCTGGGTCAGCCTTCTGAAACAACTGGTCCTTAAGCCTCGGCATAAATCTCAGCACAACCAGAGCACTTCCTCAGTACTCACCAGACTTAAGCACAGACTCTGTGGCTCCTCCTCATGTGTTAGTCCTACAAGAAGTCCAGATGCAAGTTCTGCGCAAAGGTCAGAGGGAGTTGTACACAGAAGACCTCTGCCTCAGTCCCAGTGTAACCTCAACTTTATTTCTTTTATTTTAGGGACTCATACATATCCACTGTATTGTTTATACAAATATGGTAGGTTTGAGTATTGAGCTTATCTCCCTCTTCTCATTTTCTCCAATAACTTATCACAATTTTGATTAGCTGTTACAGTGCTATAATTAGATGCTTCTTACATTATTCTACTCTTTTAGGGATTACTCCTACATATCAGTACATTCTTCTTTACTTTTTTTACTCTATTCCTGTATGGTTGAAATTGTTGATTTTTCTGTAATTTTATCTTTGTTTAACCCTCTCATTGTTTAACCATTTCAAAGTCCTTTATCAGATAAACAATCTTATTTTAATTATATTCTTAAAAATCAAGTCAAATAAAATAGGCAGTTAAATAGATTAAAGAATTTATTATGAATAGCAAAAGTGTTTGGGTGTATGTTCAAAGCAATCATATCTGAGTGTACAAAGCTCAACCATATACATATTTGTCTGTGTTGGGGGGCTGAAAAGATATAGATTGGAATATTAATAGTTTCACTGTGTTATAGATTGAGAATAATTTTTCATACTTTTCTGTGTGACATAATCAGGATTGTCAAATATTGCTTTTAATATGAAGCTCCTTCATTGAAACTAGTGCAAAATCTCCAAAATATAAAAAATTATTCTAAGCCTATATCAGTGACTAAAAGACAGAATTCTAGATGGAAACATGAAAAGGTAGGAAGTTTTGGTATACAGAAAAGAACACACACATCACGTACTTGATAGAAAAATGGTTTTTGACATTAGTACATTCATAGTTTAAAAAGTTTTACTATGCTTTCAATGCATAGCATGGTATATAATTATGAGAGAATAAAACTTTTTAAAAGTGGTTTGTAAGTATGATGGGGAAAATTTATTCTTAGTCTACAGTGAGTTATCAATCAGTAATGTCTACTTGAATATAAAAGCTTTATTGCTAGTAATGAAATCATGAATTGTCTGTGATATTAAACTATGAGGGAATTTTGCATATTTATTCTGTTTTTTATATAGATCAATTTCAAGTTTTCATATTTTAATGTCTGATTATTCCTCCACAAATGATATTCATATTTTTATAGCTATGAACTTTCTTTGGATGGCTAAAGTTTTAATGTTACTCTGAGAAAAATTCAAACTTATCTCACCTCTGAAAAAAACAATAAGTTCTAAAAGGGTCTTGTGAAAGAATATAGGATCTTATTTTAAGGAGACAGCAGTTCTGTGAAAATAGAAACTTTCTAGGCTGAGCACAAGAAAGGAAGGAACGAGCATACACACTGCTGATGTCATAGGCAGCAGCTTCCACACCCAAGGTTCTGGCCATCACACATTCCACTCAATTGTCCATAACTGATGCACTAAGACTGTGAAGCAGAGAGAGAGAAACACGCTCAGAGTAGTAATCTCAGAAAGATCAGAAGAGAGATCTATTCTGCAATTTCATTCCTTCCAATCGAAATAATGCACTTTCTGAATTCTATATTTTAATCAACTTTATTAAAATATAATTTTATAGGCTGAAAACTTAGCTCAAGCGGTACCATGCCTACCTTGGAAACTCAAGGACTTGAGTTCAATCCTTGATGCTACAAAAAACAAAACAAAAATCAATAACAAGAGCAACAAAAAGACTTTATATTATATAATTATAATTATATAAAATGTAATTCAATAAAATGGATGCTATTAAGCCTACCATGCAAGGACTTTGAAAAATATTTTATCAATATATTTATCACTACAGTCAATATATAAACATTCCAGCACCCCTAAATCTTCTTGTGCTCCTTAAGGGTCAATGCCTCCCAATCCCAGATGCAGGCAAATATTAAATTGTTTTTTATTGACAGAGACCAACTTAGAATGTAAATACTGCATAAGATATAAGTGACTGCAAGAAATCTTTGGTGAAGAGTAGTGGAAATGTGAACTCACACAACTAAGCCCAGTCTGAAGTCCTAAAGTCAATCTAGGAACAAGATCTCCCTGAATGTGTTCTATCAGTCCTATTCAAAAATGCTGGGCCAGAAAACATGTCCAATTCAGGATACAAAAAGGTTTCCCAAAGACAAGCTCATAAGTCTTTCTAAAAATTTGACATGATTGTATCATCTAACATTATGACTCCAGCTCTTTGAAGTTCAAGCTTATTGAATTTTACAAAATTACTGATCAACAGAAGAGTGCAAATAATAAATAAAAATTAAATTAGCATTTTACCACAGACAACGAGAAAAACAATTTGCATGTGCACTCTCATTTTCCCCTACTTCCAGCAGTTTTATTTTCCTCCTTCTGTTTTCAAATTATGCCTATAAATGATAATGCATTTATTCATTTAACATTATTGGACATACAAGCTAAAGTATTGCATAACTTCTCTTACATGAGAAACCCAAAGTACAAATAATTTAAAGAGCAAAAGAACATGCGTACAAGTTTTAAATTATTTGTAGTATGTATAGTTGATTCTGTGAAATAGAAAATATTTAAAAGAGAAGAGAGCATAGGGGTAAATAACGAGGGGAAAATGAATGTGGTCATAATAAAGAAAAAAGGAAGTTTATATAGGGGTAGGTGGGGAGTTGCAGGGTGGGGGGGAGGGAAAAATGGGAATCAAGTCATGTCATATTCTGGTACAAATCCTCAATGTTGAATGTGATGATGATGTGTTTTCATAACGTACCAATAAAGATTTAAAGAAAAAAAAAAGAAAATGTGTACAATAGGAAGTAGGGAAAGAGATCTTTAGTTAATGAGAAAGGGATCTTGCGGTGGAGAGGGAAATGAGACAAGTGAAGGAAAGGAGAATAAAAAGAATTAAGATTCTTATGCACATGAACTTACTCTCTACAGTGAATGGAATCATCATGAGCTGAAAATATGTACCAATGAAATAAATAAGATTTTAAACAAAATATAGCGATAGGAATGTAGCTCAGTGCAAGGGTCCTGGTTCCACCTCCTAGAATCACCAAAAATAGAAATAAAAATAATCTGTGTTAACAAGATAATGCAGTGAATATAAAGCAGGAACTGGGTGTCAAGATTTTACACAATACAGAAGAAAAGCAAGCACTTTAGACTCATCTAAATTTAAACCAAGAAGAAATGTCAAAGTGCGACAAATAGTCACTCTCAGAAAAAGACCAAGGATTTGTTGCTGCCCGTTAGTTGGCTCAGGTAATGGAGCGAAGAACCATTAGTTTGACGAATGATAATGGGCCCTGCAGTGGGTGATTCAGTGAATGTATCTTAGAACGTCCACACTAAGAAATGCTTAAAAGACATAAAAATGGTATTTGTGCTTTTTAAAAAAAGTAATGGTGAATAGATCATTGAAATTAAAGCAATATATAATGATATCTTTAGCACTGATGATATGTTTAGAATTTATTTTTATTTTTATTAGTGCATGTTATGCTATGTAATAATTACATTCACCATAGGGAATTGGTACATGTATATAACACATTGTAATTCTTATTTTTCTGTCATACAAAATGATGTGATAATATTGACAGACACACAGGACATTTTTAATATATCAGGCCCTGTTCAAATTGTTTGACCCATTTTAATCATTTAACTTTCATACCAACATTTCACAGCAATTATAATCCTCACTGTACAGAAAAACTGAGACAGAAAAATTGAGACTAAAGAAGCAGAATACCCCGCCACAGGGCCAGAGCCAGTTAGTGGCCAAGCTGGTCACCTGGCTTCCATGTCTTCGCACCTAGTCTCAGTGTTCGTCTCTTTACTGTTTAAATGTTTCAGCACAGAAGCTACTTAAAAAGTGGCTGAAGAAAAATTAAGTACACCTGTCAGCTGCTCAAGGCATGGTCCTAGAAATTTATCATATCATTTATTAAGTTAAAACATTGATTAATAACTTGTTTTTTTTAACCCAGGATGTTTTCTCAGTGTATTTTGTTAATTATTGGGCGATCATATAACTTCATTACAATCAATTGAAATGTGAAAGAAAGAATGAACCAATTGGTTTTTAAAATAAGGTCAAATATCTATTTCTTCTAGCTACCCAAAAAGCCACATATTTTGAGTGCTTTTGAATCATAGTTTACTTTGATAATGAAGTTATAATCAGATTTCTTATATTATGCTTTATTTCAGATGGAGTATGGTGCAATTTTGTGACGTCACTTATCTTATTGTACAGTCCCTCTGGTATAAGCACCACATTTTTTGCATCTGAAGGACGTTCTCTTTTATGTCATACAAGATTAATTTTAAAACACTATTCTGAATTTTGGTCATACTACTTAAATTCTTTATTTTTTTGAGACAGGGTCTCACTTTTTTTTTGTAGTTCAGGCTGGCCCTGAGCTCAGCCTTGAACTCACAGCAATCCTTCTGCCTTTGCCTCCCGAGTACTGAGTACTGGGTTACAGGTGTGAGCCACCACACTCTGCACTGTGGTATGTGGTTCTGATTGCTGGTGGGCATGAGTCTCCATGCCCCACATTGTTGTATGTGGTTACCAGGGATCAAACTAGGGCTCTTGCACTTTCAAGGCAGGCCCTGGAACCATTGAGCTAAATTTCTGGCCTCACGCTACATAAATTCTATAACTTTAATTTCTTAAGTCAAATTTTAAGAGACGGTAGACATTTAGAGAATTCAGAAGTTATCATGATGTTTTCACTAAAGCGGGACTGATTTCTTCTACAGTGGATGTAAATAAGATGTTTGGCTTCCCACTGTTATGTATATGCATACATTTACTTCTCATCAATTCAAAATCTACATTTAAAAATACATTAAAACATAATATCACCAGAGAAAGTGAGTCTTCCTAGACTTTCCATAAAAACAATCTACCTTCCTGATTCCTATTTCCCCAAAAGTTAAAGGAGTTATTAATCAAAAAGTATGAACTAAACACCACGTTTCCCTTAGGTTAATGCACAATGTAATGTGCGATTTCTTTTACCTCAGTGGTGAAAATAACACAGATGCAAATTTAAATTTAAAAAAAGTAACTTTGAAGGTTTGGAAAATGCCTACTGATTTCATTTTAAAAGCATCATTAGATACACACAAAATAAAATAATGAGCATGTCATAATTTTCCACAGCTGGATTTTGTCTTTGAATAGTGGCAAAGCATAAAATGCAAATTTCAAAGTAATTCTATCTGAAGGTGTGATACTTGTTCTTGACAAAGGTAAAATAAGAATTTTTGTATACCAGCGTAGAGACAAGTTAGTCTTGTAAACACTGTCTTCCTGTGACAGTTAAAAGATTTCCAATTATCAGCTGAGCTGCTTATTGCTTGCCAGGGAGCAATTTCTTCCAAAGAAATATCTCATGGAAACAGTAGGTGCTAAAACACAAAAACTGATGTGGGAACTGAAGGATCACACACATTGTTATGTGCTTTGGATCAAATGGTTTCTTACAGAAATGACAAAGGCAGTTTATCACTCACTACAGTGATCACCAAGCGTGAAGACATTAAGACATTTAGGCATTTCTTAAAGAAAAAGTTCAATCATAATATTTCCTTAAATAAATAGCCCCCAACTCGCTTCGATGTATCGAAGTAGTATTTGACTGAATATTACTTGTCAGCCCCTGCCAGCTTAACTTAGATAAAATGATAAACAAGAATTGGTCTTTGCCTCTAAAAGCTTATCAACAGAGAGAGGCATGGAAAATAAACTAATATTTATATGATTTCTAATGATCTATCCATACAAACTGTGGTTAAATATGTCTATGAAAACATCAGCACATTATTTGAAAGACTGTCTGATGAAAACTTAACAAATTAAATTTGAATTTCAATCCCCAGTACTGCAAGAAAAAAAGAGTCTATCTATTATATAATTTTATTTACACAAAATCTACAGACTAGGAAAAATCCCTGGAACCAAAAATAATTTCATCATTATTAGTGAGTGGTAGAAGTATATATAGTATACTATAAAGTATACTATATACTATATAAAAAGTATATTATAAAGTATATATTAAAAGAGATAGCTTCTTATTAGGATAAAGGAAATGTTCTAACAAATATTATGTTGTAGTGATTATGACACAACTCTTTAAGTGTGCTATAAACACATAAATTTGATATTTTAAGTTTCTAAATTTTATAGTATATGATTTGTTTGTCAACAAAGCTGTAATTTAAAATGCAAAACTTTTCCACCTGATCCATTATAAGCTTTGTATTATTGGGCGACTTATTCCTCTCTTTACTCCCACTTGTCTGAATTACTGCAGCAAACAAACAAATGTATTCAAAATACAGCCTCTTGGGAGAAAGTATTTGAACAATGAAAAGATGGAATGACTACAGTCCCAAAGTTCAGATATAGAAAAACTCAGAAGTAGAGAATAATTCACTTCTGTTCTGTATAGTGGGCTAGAACCCCAAGTCACCCAGAAAGTACCTCTTCAAAAGACTTTAAATTGTAAAATGATACCAGTCTAAAATGCAGGCATCCTGACTACTGGATATATTTCCTCATCCTACCAGAACTTTCCCTCAAATGGAACTCTGTAGACCTCAACCCATTCTCGGCTCTCCACCAGTGTGCTCAGATGAATAACCTCCCCAACATATGCTAACCCTGTCTATGGAATGGTTCAGCATTGTTTGTGAAAATTGTCTGAAATATGAGCAAATTCTTGATTGCTTTTGCCAAAACACAAATTTTGAAATTTTAATATTTGTATTAAAAAATCTACATATTGTCTTACTGTAAAACATTTTAAAATTAAATCTATGAATGTCTAAGAACCAACAAAGGGCAGTTGGAATGTGGAAATCAAAGCCTAGATGTCAAAATATCAGCACTGTAATTCTCATTAGATCATGAGGGACACAAAACTTCTCAGGCTCAGTTTTTTCACTTGAAACAATGACCTGAATTAATTTTAGATTGTTTTTACACATTAGTTATTCTGTGTCTCTGTGAGTTTGAAGAATAGCTCAAATCCTGGACAGTCCTGGCTGTAAATTATAATCAGGGTTTTACATGAATCAGAGCACTGGGACAAGCCTCATCTTCAGGAGATTCTTACCTTTTCTGTCAGCAGCGAGAAGAGCTGGCTGTGTGTAGTATACTGTGCACCTCCAGAGTCCTTGACATTTGTAAGATAAAGGGTAAACGCCTTCTATTTAAAAGGGAGCATTAAAAGTGATACCAGAACCTCTTTTTTGAACACTTACCCTTCTCATTAGGGATGAAGAAAAACTTCCTGAAAAACATATTCTGTATACCCAAATATGGTGCCTTAATTATACATAGGAACTAAACTCATGCCTTTCTCATCACTATGTTAGGCAGAACTAAAAGATTTAATCTCCCTACCATCCTCCAGTCTCCCAACCCTGTAATAGTTTGTGCTGCCCCCTTTTCTTGCCTCTTTCCATCCTAATCACATTCCACCAATGTGCTCTTTGGAATTCACCACCCATCATTAGCAAAATTCTATATTTAACCTTCTTTGTGAATGTTCTTTTGCCTTTGTAGAACAGAACCACAGCTCTCTGTGGCAATATAACTTCCTGTGTCTTGATGCTTGATCATTTTCCCCATCATTCTTGTACTCTTCCACTTGAAGAATGGTAAGATACTCATTTTGTTCCTTTTTTCCACTTTCTCTCAGTTGTGAAGACCCTGTCGTAAGATAATACCACTTGAGCCTCCTCATTTTGGGTGTCACTTGTGAAGCCCAAGATCATTATCTAAATTTCTTGATGACTATATCCTTAGCTCACTCTCACACTAGCGTGGATTTAAAATCTCTTCTGATAGTTATTGGAAATTTCAATGTACAGCCCAGTGAGCCACACTTCCTTTGCTTCCTTGACCCCCTCTCTACAATAATCTTGCCCAGGCCCTGCACCTCCACTTCTCCTCCAATGGCGATTTCTTGAAGTAACTGTAAAACAGGATGATAATTCTCCTCAGGCCTATCTCTACACTCCCAGAGACTTCCTAGATCAAGAAGCCTTCATAAAAGTTCTTAGGAACAAATGTCCAGAATCATTGAGAAACTAACATGGCCAAGTTCACTTCATTTACTTGAAGAAAAAGAAAAAAATTTGTAAGGTCTCTCTTTTCTATGTAAAAAAACCCAAGCAAAGATACCCATCAAGTTATTTGTATTATCTGAAACATTTCCTTCTTAATCAAAATATATAACCTTCTAATGTCTATCTGATTTCCCATAATTTCATTGAAATAAATCAATGAATATGAATATGTAAATATCCAGAAACCTTGGGAAATTCTACTGTAAAAAAAAAAGTTGCAGCTTCCCCCATAAGTCAGCTCTGGTCCATCAAATTGTGTGAGACTGACATAAAGCAGAGTTATGATTTTCTGGCTTAGTTTAACTTCAATTCTAAATGTATCTCATTTTTACAATTCAGGGAATTTCATTTACTCTGGCAAAAGAGCACTGGTCTCTAATTACAGGATTAATTTCAAATTGAATACTTTTTTTTACAACAGCAAAGTAATCAGATAAGAATGACACGCCTCCTTTAAATATGTACATTATGACTACGTATTTGGGCAATGCTGCTGAGTATTCTAAAAGGTTGTGAAGAAAGGCAGTCATGGCTTTAAGATTTCTTAGGCAAGGAGCACACACTTAGGATCATGCAAACATTCATGTGCTTGTGGAGATCGAGATATGTGTTGGGAACTTCTCAGTGTAATTCATTTTATTTAATTCAAATTTTTACTAGTACGTTATATATATACATCATCATTACATTCAACATTGAGAGTCTGTACCAGTATATAATAAAACCTGATTCTCATTTTTTTCCATTCCACCACTCACCCTACAATCCCCCACCCTCCATATACCTAAGCTTTGTTTACTTTTTTAAATTACTATCACATTTTTTCCCCTCGTTATGTACCCCTACACCCTCTTTCCTTTTAAATATTTTCTATTTCACAATATCTACTATATACACTAGAACTTGTTTATATCTTCATTTTCTCATACCAGAGAAAAGATACGATATTTACACATCTGCAACCTATTTATTTCACTTATGAGGATGTCCTGAATGTACATCCATTTGAATATGAATGACTCAATCTTATTACAGTAGATGACCTAAGCACCCGGAATGAAGGTATTTGTCCTCCATCTGCCTCAAGAAATCATCACAAAGATACACAAAAGAAGTTCACAAAACTTGAAGCTTTCTGCAATTAAGTGTGAGGCAAACAAAATTATTTACATAGTTTCAATCTGATTTAAATTTTAAAAGTAGTAAATTCATTCAGCTTTCCATTTTACCAGATGACAATACATTCTCTATGACTTCCGTCAATAGCATAAGGCATGAGATTTGAAAAATAATGAGATCCTGCCTGTTTTGAACCCTAATGGTGCACAGTTGAGTGGCTGGCATCCTGCCAGCCATTTTTCTTGAACAAAAGAGGGAATAGAGCTGTGCTGCTTTTGAAATTCCACCCCACACTGGCACACTGCAGAGGAAACTGTAGGCCAAAGAAGTAACAGAAGCAGAACTGCACCAGTTTTATTGGCCAGTATAGGAGGTTCCAGCTTCACTGCCAACAGGAAATGTGGCACAGCTTCACGTGTAACTACCATTGCTCAAGATTGTAGGCTCAGGAGACAAGGGAGATACTAATTTAGGACAATTCCAGAATAAGTGCAAGGGACCTCAGTGCCCAAGTAACAGAAGTGTTGGGGGCTCCTCCGTGTAATTCCTTACCATAGATTGCCTCAATAATAAAGCGCTTGTTTTCCACTTGTACTGACATAAGTACTGCAAAAGTTCACACAGGAAGTCTACAAAATCTTGAGCCAGATAAGACAAGACCCAAACCCACCTGAATTCCTGGTGAAAGGAATACAATACATCTCATTATAAACCCTGTAACAGTTACCTGATGAAGCTCCAAATTTGCTCATGCTGTGATCATTACATGCTGTGATCTGCATGTAATCTTACCAGGCCAGGTATACCATAAGAGATGGTTTTTGCCTGCTATAAAGCCATTCTGTAAAGACAGAAGTCTCCTAGTCTGCCTTGCATTAATTTTTAATCTGATCCTTATAACTGCCTCCCTCTTATGAAGTTTGGGTTTCTTTTGCTCCTCTTTTTCTAGTAGCTTGAGGTTCAGCATTAGGTTGTTTAGCGGAACTCATTCTGTTTTCCTAGTATGGGTAAGAAGACTACATGAACAAACCCTCAGCAGCACAGGAACTAGTAGAAAAAAAATCAACAAGTGAGATCTCATCTTATTTAAAGCTTGTGTACAGCAAGAGAAACCACCAGCAGAGTGAAAAGAAAATCTACAATATGGGAAAACATTTTAACAGCTCTTTCTCAGAATAAGGATTCTATCTACAGTATGTAACGAACTTAAAATAATAACCCCCTCATTCAAAGACTCAATTCAAAAATGAACATCTGAATTGGACAGACACTTTTCTAATAAAGAAGTAAAAGCAGCTGAGAAACATTAAGAAATGTTCAACACTGCTGGCCAGTCAGATGGAAACAGCACTGAGATTTCATCTTAATCCACAAAGAATGGATGGCTGCTATCGAGAAATCAGCCATCAACAAGTGCTGGTTGGACTGTGGAGAAAGGAACCCTTCTCCACTGTTGGTGAGAATGTAGACTGGTGCAACCACTGTGGAGATCAGTGTAGAGATTTCTCAAAAAACAAGGATTAGAGGTCCCATTTGACCCTGCTATTCACCTTTTAGATTATATATGTACCTATATGAATTAAATGATCCATAGCACAGTGACATATGTGAACCTATGGTTATAGCACCTCAGTTTATAGTAGCTAAATCTTGAGAACAGCCCAAATGCCAATCAATTGGAGAATCAATAAAGCCGATGTGTTTGTTTGTTTATTTTTTTATAAAATGGAGTGCACTTAGCCATTGGGAACGATAAATTTAGTCATTTATATTCAAATGGACATAGCTTAAGAACATACTCATAAGTGAAATAAATAGGTCACAAATGTATAAATATTATATCTTTTCTCTGATAGGAGAAATGAAAGGTGTAAATGAGTTCTAAAATGAATAATAAGTACTGCGAAATAGGAAGAAAATGTTCAAAAAGAAAAAGAAAAAAGGAGGGAGGGTAAGGGAAAACAAAGAAAGGAAAGAAAAATTTAACGGTTAAAAAAAGGAAACAAAGATTATGTATATAGGGAATGGGGGTAACAGAGCAGGCGGGGGAATGGGGATAAAATGAGAATGAAGATGTGCCATGTACTGCTACAAACTTTCAATGTTGAACATGATCATAATGTACATATAAATCAATAAAATCAATTTAAGAAAAACAAAAACAATGAAGAAAGTCCAAGGAACCTGTAATATGTCATAAAGAAAGCAAATAAAATGTTTAATCACATACTACAGAGAATGTTTAAAGTTAAAAAATTTCATCACAGTACAAGACACATTGTCATTAATCTCTTTCAAAATATTTCCCTTTGCTTTGAACACACATGTTGTTGCTCTTGCCACTTTCTGAAGCAGTCTGAAAGTCCTTCTTGGTTGTCTTTGGTTGTGCTGTCACTATGACTTTGATGTGCCATATTAATTCAAAGCATCTGCAACAACTTCTGTCAGGTACAATCATTGCAACGTATCCTTATCCATGTGTTTCACTGGATCTATCATGTTCTGAATTGTTACGTAAGCATCTTCAATGAACCAGACCTCCTCACATGCACATTTTGCAATGTGTTGTTGCTGATCTTCTGATCAAAAGAGGGCATCTGTATATGATTTTCCTAGAATTTGCACTTTGTCAATTTGACCAATAGAATGGAAAGTAAGGCCTATTATGAGTCTTAGTGTAATTTGCAAAATCTTTGAGGGACTATTTCTTTTTGGGATGCCAATACCAGAATGTTGTGAAAAGACTGGGTCTAGCTAATTATAGGACAAGAGGCCACATGGAAAAGACAAAGTCACACTCAACAGCCAACACCAACTATCAGATAATTGAGTAAGACTGGCTTGTACGCTTCAGCTTTTCTGAAGCCATCCATAATACATTCAGGAGAATCATTCATGCAGCAAATTTAGAGCTATGAGAGACAATTAGTTATGGCGGCCTTGTTAGGGAGCCATTAAGAACACAAAAACACTGCATTGTGTCCACATTTCTGGAATTTTTCCTCCCACTACCACTGCCTGAATCCTACTACTTATAATGAGGCTGCTGGTTCCTCAGATTCAGAACATTTCTCAGACTTCCCCTACCAGCCATGGTTCCCAATGTACTTGCTCTTGTGCATTTCCCTAAAATTTTCTGCTTTTGCCTTATATTTGGGTCTTTTTCTCAATCTTAGCTCCATCTGATAAATTAAGTATTGAAGGGTCTAAATGCTTTCTCATGTGAAGTTTTTTCCTAGTCCTTGGGCCACATGGGTCGTTGCCCTGGTGGGTTTCACACAATTCAGCCCATGATGGAATGACATCTTCATAGACGCCCACTTCTCATAAAACCTGATAGTCATATCACCTAAAGCTTTGTGATCTCCAAGAAGAAGGCTGGGACAAATACTTAAATTAAATTTGAGATACTGTGAAGAAAATTAAAAGCTGTGCATAATAATTTACATAATGAGCCTTTTCTAATATGTAATAACTTACATATTAGAGCCCTTTCCTATTTATGAGAACTTCTTAGCCTTTAGAGCTATAAATACCCAACAATGACTACAGAAAAGCTCTTGACTCCTTAACTTCATTGTTATTTATTTTCCCAGGGGTAGCTGTACCTGTTTACTTAGCTGTGTAATGATATGCATAACCTGAATGCCTTATGACCTGAGTCTAAAATTTGTTATGGTGAAAATCTGTTTTCATTAACTATTCAGAAATTTTGGGAATAAGATTTGTTTTAAGCCCTTTTTATTATGAATAGTCATTATGTGATTGAAGTCCCAGCTGCAAATGACAGCCACCCCTTCCAGGGTTACAGGGCTAACTTGATTAGTGGATGCTGCCACCATTTTGCTTAAATCATCCACAGCCATGATCACTGCACTGTAGAGCCTTCTGCTGTGACAGTTGCAGCCCAGGTTGGCAGATGGCAAAGACAACCACCCTTTCTGCTTTTTCCATAGTCACGAGCGTTCTCTCCAACTCAGAACTCCCTCTTGAACTTTCACTGTAAACCAATACAGAGATTTATAATAACTTGTTGATTGCCGCTCCCTGGAAGAGCAACAGAGACTGAAGTTTCCTAGAAAGAAACAGGTCACTTGTTGGCATTATTTTCCCAGGGTGATAATATCCCTTTTTAGCAACAGTGATGCCCAGGGAATAAATCAATATCCATGAAATCTAAATGCATGCATTAGAGTATATATTCTCTTTATTTTCCCTTTGTCTTAAATACTAATCACATTTCATAAGCTAAGTAACAACACTTATAAGAAAACTAGCAAGGATATGCCAGAAGGATGGTGCAAATACCAACTCTACTTCCTTGGCTCAAGAATTATTATGTCCTGTATATTTTTCATTATATCCATATGATAGTAGGTAGAGGAGAAGTAGGTAGGAAAAAATGAGAGCAGTGTTTCTCTTCACTTCACAGTCCCAAGAACTAGAGGAAAGTGGTGTGATTGTGTTGTTCAAAGTCTATGCTTAATCAAAGGCACTGGGAGGCACCAGAACCAGGGAAAGTACCTGACTGCTTCCTCCCCGCTAAGCATCCTCTCTTCACTGAAGGGATCCTCACTCTATAGCACTTATACATTTCCTATAGAACTAAAAATGAAGCAAAGGAAAAATTATGTGAATTGTAAGGTCAGGCAGACTCAGGTCTTAATCAGACTTTCCTGTTTTCTGGCTGCAGACTTTGGGTCAATGTTTTCATATTACAACATTGTTTCTTCATATGCTATGAGAATGAGAAGAAAATGCAAGTAAAGTGATGTTATGACTTATATCTAGGATTTATATCTGTCCCCCAACAGCTCCATCATACATGTCCTATACTCATAGGTGGAGCTTCTGGAAGATGACTAGATTATAGAGGCATCTGACTGACTTCTTAGGGTGGAGGGTCTGGTCAGAAGAGGCAGGTAAGTCAGTGAAAGCATGACCTGAAACAGTTATCTGCTTCCCTAGCTTCTGCCTCATCTCTCTACCTCCTACCACCACGACTGAGCAACTTACCTTCTGTGATGCCCTCTGTTCCATGCTATCATTTTCTCCTTCAGTTTGCTGGTATTGGGCATTGTGTCCCAGTGAGAAAAGTAAGACAGGCAATGAAATGTGGTAATTATTATTACATCTGAAAATTATTGTATGGACAATTCAGTTTACATTAAATGTAATTCACAGAACTAAAATGCTTCCTTTAATGACTTATTTACATTTATTTTAGTTTATTCAGGATAATGGGATATTTTTGCAAAACACATGCTCATCCAGCTTTGTTTATTAAAAAGAAAAGAGTCTAAAGCTAACTATATCATTATATCGCCCTGGAGCCTGAGCCTGTTCCCAGGATAAAGCATTTCCTTCCTCCCATCTTATGATGCTGGCTGTCTGTGAGCCTCTCTTCTTGACAACATGCTATCACAAGAACCCAGATCTATAAAGCCAGCGCCCATAATTGGTCCAGAGCTGCATCAAATACCAGGCTGTTCTGTGCTAAAATTGCATAGAATTATTATTATTTTATATTGCTAAAGATCATTCAAGATCTTGCCTGAAACTCTGAAGCTCACAAAATTACAATTGTATCAACAATCACCATTGTGATTTGAGTGCTGACTGTGCATCAGGCATTGAAGTAAAAAATTTATGTTAATTATCCACTTGTGCTCATAATGAACTTATAAGATATTATTACTTTTATTTTGTAGATCAATAATTTGAAGCTTCAATGAGTAAATATTCAAAGTTGCATGGAAAGACTAGTAGAGTCAGTATTCAGTTCTAGGCTTTCAGTCCACTTAGTAGTGTTTTTAAAA
>PVIR01005892.1:0-69401 GCA_004026965.1 Petromus typicus
TCACTGCCACCCGGATCCTGCCCGATTGGGGCAGACCTAACTAGAAGGGATGCAAAATAGGAACAGCTATAAAAAGACGGGGAGCTGTGTGGTAGGGATCTCTGGTGAAGCGAAACACCCACTCATCTTGGCAGATATGGTGGTCTGGGGCTATGAGGGAGAACACTCTTAGGCAAGCTGATGAGTCGTTTGCAGGTGAAGTTCAGCTTTTTTTTTTTTTTTTTAGGTTTTTTTGAGACAGGGTCTCACTTTGTGCTTCAGGCTGGCCCTGAGCTCAGCCTCAAACTCACATCACAATCCTCCTGCCTCTGCCTCCCGAGTGCTGGGATTACAGGCGTGAGCCACCACGCCCGGCACTGTGGGATGTGGTACTGGTTGCTGCTGGGTGTGAGTCTCCACGCCCAGTATTGTTATGTGGTTACTGGGGAATTGAACCCCGCAAGACAGGCGCCGGAACCACTGAGCGAACTCCCCGGCCCCTAAGTTCAGCTTTTTTACATAGGCAAAAACACAAAGGACCAAGACCCCAAAAGGCCTAAATGTGTGTTGTTTATACACATAACTTTCTAATGATTTTTCCTTGGGTTTCTGCATCCTCGAAATGTTGGGGATCAAAAGGTGAAATTATAGACAGGACTGACAAGGATCTAGCACTGGTGACCTTAATGCTCTCGGCTCTGCGGGAGTCAGAGACAAGCCCTTGTCTTCACAGGCTCCACAGAACCTGTTAAGTAGGCCTCTCCTGTAGTCCTGCTAAAAGCACCATCTGTGCCCAAAGGGGCTATTTTCAGGGGCAAACTTCACTGTTCAGTGGTATTGGCCTAACAGAGACTAAAAGGCTGTGATACAAAGATTTTACTGCTGAAGTTCCCTGAAAGCCCTGTGCTTCCATCTGCTTTGAAGTGTTTTCTTCCAGAGTGGTTCAGTAAGAGCCCACCCCCAAATTAAAATACCACAAGAGACCACCCTAGACTTCCAGTGGAGGGCTGTCCCTCCAAGTGATCTAGGCTCCAGGGCCAGGCCATAGAGTTTGGGTCCCTGGTGACAGTCAGCCAGTTACCCAGGCTGCCAACACAGGGGACAGTGCTCTCCCTCTTCCCCTTTGGGAGGAAGACTGGGTATGTGGATGGCAGTCAGGGCAGAGCTGAACCTCCATCTCTCCTAGTGGAACACCCCCACCCCATCCCAGCACTGTGGTTTCTCTGTGGTACAGTGAGCCTCTTGCAATCCTAGGTTTGAGTTCTCCAGGGTTCAAAACTTGTTTCTGCCACTTCACTCCCAGCCCAGTGGCAGGGGCACATCTATTCCAAACCCCTGCTCCCCTGTGAAATGCAGGCTTAACAACACCAGGGGTGACAGCAAGGATGCACAATGACATCACAGGCAGAGGCGCTGGAGCTCTCAAGCGCTAAATGGCCTCTCAGCCCCTCTGAGAGTATTCACAAAAGCGGAGGACCTGCTGGGTGCCAGCGGGAGGGGCCAGTTGGGATCCCAGGGCTACCCAGGCAGTGAACAGCTGATGCTCAGCTGTGGCTGCGCACTCAAAGGTGGTCTTGGCCTGACCAGGGATGAAACTGAGGAAACGGTGTAAAAGAACGGCAGTGTTTTTATTCCATCTCATTACAAAAGTGACACAATGGACATGGTGGCAGGATATGGAAAGAAGCCCCCACATGGGCCTGACACGGCATCCAGCCCATGGCGCAGAGGTGTGTCAGGACATAAGGCAGTAGGAGGGCTCTGCACAGGCATCACGGCCCCAGGACAGGAGGCTGGGTTTGGCCCTGCCATGCACTTGGGGCGGCCCTAGTTTTAAACTCAGAAGGCATCTTCTGCCATCAGGCATCAGCCCTGCCCAGTCAAGGGCCACAACAACTTCCCGCCTGGCGGGCTGGGAAGGCGGCAGCTAGGGATGATGACAGAACGCCCTGGAAGTGGCTGAGACAGCTCTCGAACTGGTCCAGGGAGGCAGAGCCCAGCCAGGCCCACTTAGAAGGAGGCATGTGGCTCCTGGGTCCCAGGTCTCTTTAAGAAGTGCAGCTGAGAGAGCATCCAGAGGGCAGAGTTGGGCTTTGTTCCTGATAAAGCAGGGACAAATCCCGGGAAGCTGTGTGGTGGGAATCTCAGGTATGCTCTGTGGGGCCGGAGCCACCAGAATGGGAGTGAGATGGGGCTGCAACCTGCAAAGGGCCAGTGCCAGGCTCCGGGGATGCCAGCAGAGGGGCTGAGAGGCCATCAGCAGAGTCTGTGTCCAGGTCCAGCCTCCAGTAAGCTTCGCACAGAGGCAAGTCATTAGCTTCGCAAAGACTTGAGCTTTTCCACCACCAGAAACCCCAGGGAGAGACAGGAGCAGGCAGAGAGGAAAGCCGAGGAGGGAAGAAGCAAGACAGAAGCAGAGTTAAGAAAACACGATGCCGCCCCAAGCTGCCATCCCTTCCTCCACTCTGTAGGCCTGGCTGGGGGAGGGGATCACGGCGGCTGCCCGGAAGGAAGTCACCTGCAGGCTGTGCCCCCTCAGCAGGCCCTCCACCTGCTGAGCTACGGCCTTTGGGCCCGACTTCCAGATGGGTCTCTCCTAGCCTCTGCAGGGTCCCCATCTTCATGGCTGGTGGTGCTCAGGCTTTGGAAGCAGCCTCTGACAGCAGAGATCCTGCCCTGGACCTGACCTGAAGGCATCGTGGAACACGGCCCCAGCATGTCCGTGCACCACACACGGGGTGACTCGCACAGCCTGGCTGTCGGTCACAGCAGTGGCTACTAGGAGATGCCCCACAGCTAATGTGCACTTGGCAGCCCCTGGACTTCACACCAGCCTCAGAAACATCCAAGATAGAGTGGTACCCAGGAAAGAGAGGGGCAGAGGCAGAGCCAGAGAGAGCGAGCAGCGGAGAGAAGGCAGAGAGGGTGAACACTGGCACGTGCGTGGCACAGGCAGGAGAACACTGGAGAACAACGGCTCAGGCACTATGGAGCCGGGCACTAGAAGGTGACAAGATGGAGAGGCAGCTGCTTCCCCACAGGGCTATGGGAAGAAGGCGCTGGCTGGAGTGGACAGGACACCTGTGGGAGGGGCATAGGCTGGCCTGGGGCAGACTGAGGACGTCAGGAGCCTGGCACTCATAGTCCCGGGCTCCCATCCCAGCTCTGCCGTGTGCCCTTGGGCCGGGTTCTCCTGCTGTCTGAGGCTGAGCTGCTGCTCCATGGGCTCTGGGCAGCAGCCGCCTCACAGGCAGTAACACAAGCACAGGAAAAGCTTTGTCCTGGGAGGGGCAGAGGCGCCCCAGAACCTGTGATGCCTGCCTTAGGAGGATCCGGAGCAAATCCAGCCCCAGAACTCCCGGAAGAATTCTAGAACTTCTCCAGCGGGGCGGGGAACCTGCGCTCCAAGTGCAGCCCACACTGGCTGCGGTGAAGGGGCCAGGAGGGAGCATGTCCGTCTGGAAGCCTGGGCGTTAGGACCATCGGACTCAAACTGCCCTGCCTAAGTCGCCGGGGCAGGACAAGACCTCCGGGACCCAGACTCGCTTCCCCCATGTAAATATTACTTCGCACTCTGATTTCCAGGGTCCCCCAGCTCAGGTGGTGTCAGGTCTCAGGATTCCAAGTAGCCCCAGCTCTGTGAGTAAGGCCAAGGTGACCGGAAGCCAGGCAGCCGAGTGACCCAGGCTTTGATCCGTGCCATTTTTGCTTGCTCTCCCTCCTCCCTCCCGGGCTGCACTAGCCCCAAACTGGGCTTCGGTGGCATCCGCATGGAATTGCATTTGGGCCAGCCGTGGCATCCTGGACATGGGTGTGGGCCTGGCCTTTAGCCTCAGCTGAAATGTCTACATATGGGTTCAACAGCCAAGCGCAGCGAGGCCCAGAAGACACCTTTCTCCAGCCTCAGCCTCCCTGACCCGGATGTCCTGAGATTTCCATCACTCAGCACCGAGAGAAAAGCTGACCCTGCAGGCAGGTGTGAGCTGTCTGTCCATCAGACGCTGTTAGGGGAAACCAGGCCCTTTCAGGCAGGCAGCGCCACCCCGCCTGCTGGTCCGCCCTATTTGTACCTGGACGAGTAATACTCCTCCTCCAGCTCATACAGGTCGATGGAGACCTCGTCCCGCAGGGTGATGAGCTTGCGGTCGCACTCCTCCTGTAGAGCCCGAAGCTGCTGGTTGCGCTGGTCAATGGCCTCATTCACTGATGGGAAGTCGTTGAGAATCAAGAACTGCTTGAGATCAGACACCAGCTTCATCAGGGACTCGCCTGCTCGGACCTATAGCCACCAGAGCCGGGGGTAGGCACAGGGCATTGAGGACAATTCTGTTTGGGAATTGCAAGGTCAAAATTGATCAGACCTTCCTGCCTGCAGACGGACTTTTGACTTAACTCATCTTCACCTCTGGTAGCAACAGGGACTCGACGGTTTCACATGCTGTGATGCTTCAGGGCAGAACTGCACCCGGATCTACACAGCTTCTCAAAGACTGTTGCTGACCTCTGCCCTGCCCAGTGGGCTCTTCACCAACATCCCTTCTCTAGGACTACAGTTGGTGTGCGCCCAGCCCTACTGGGTCTTTTAGAATGTATAGAATGAAAGGTGTAGCCGGCTTGGACTTGGGATAATAAAAGGTGTGGCAGGCTGGGGCGTGGGGTCCTTGCTGCCCAGAGTAGCATGGATCAGGCCCAAGCTCTGCTTCTCTAAGTCTCACTTCTGCCTAATTTTCAATTATTTTGCCATGTGCCGTCAACTCACAGATTAGAACTTAGCTCAAGAGTTCTAGTTACATCCCCTCCCTGTTTCCCACAACAGGGTAGGACACAGCAGTGGCCTCCTTGGACACCTCAACTTCCTTATCTGCAAAGGGGGATGCAGACCTGAGCCAGCAGGGTGCCATCTGTGAGGACCAAGTGAGAACACTAGAACCTGAGCTGGGGGAGCGGGTTCTGGCACCCACCTGGGTGGCCGGTGGAGCAGCCTGGTCCCCAGCTCTGGTTCCCACCTCACGGGCCGGAGGTCCTATTGGACGGGCCGTGCACACACTCATCTGCACACTGCACTCCAAGCCCCACAAAGTCCACATCCTGCTCCACCTCCTGCTCACTCATCTCAGAGGCAGCGAGGCTCTGAGGTTCCTGGGGCCCTTTCCCTGTGCACACACCCACAGGGACCCCGGCTTGCTGGGGTTCTACTCTGACATCCGGAGGATCACAGCACTCACAGTGACCCAGGGAACCTTCAGGTCAGCGGGAAGGGTTGCCCCTACCCACAGCACTGGAGGACTGGTCAGACCAGTGCCCCTGCAGAGGCTATCTGAGGCCTGACTTGCCTCAGCTCCGCGCTCAGAAACTGCCAAAGCAGCTCTGCAAGTTGCAGATGTAGCTGCAGGGAGGACCCTCCCAAGCCCGGCCACACCCTCCACCCCTGCACTCACGATGTTGGCAGCTCGCACGTGCATCTCGTAATTGTCCTGCTCCCCCTGAGTGGCCCGTGACACCTGTGTCTCATCCTCGATCTGAGGGGAAGTAAGAGAGGCTAGCATCAGCCCAGCTGACTGGTCCTCAAGTCCTGCTGCTGGCCCAGCCTGGCACTCAGTTTGCCCATGCTCCTGCAGCCAGTCTACCTGCCTCCTGCAGCCCGTGTTCCACTGGCCCCGCCACTGACAGTGCTGCCCCTTCTCCTGCTCTGACACTAGCACTTTCGTCAGGACCAAGGAACAGCTGCCTGTACTGGGGGCGCTAGGTACAGAGACAGGGTCTTAATGAATCAAGCCAAGACCTTTCTGGGGTATAAACCCTGTTTGGTTGGGACCAGTGTGCTGGCTCAAGCACTAGGTAAATCATTGAATAACAGGGTAAAAAAAAAAAAAAAAAAGCATTTTGTTCTTTTTTTTTTGAGACAGGGTCTTGCTTTGTAGTTCAGGCTGGCCCTGAGCTCACTATGTAGCCAGGTGAGCCCAAAACTCATGACAATCCTGCTTCTCGAGTACTGGGATTACAGGTGTGAATCACTACACCCAGCATTGTGATATAGGGTACCGAGGACTGAACTTGGGACCTTGCACTGGCAAGGAAAGCACTGGAACCACTCAGCTAAATCCCCGCCTCCTCGCCCCCATTTTGACACAGGGTCTTGCTTTTCACTACTGGCTGGCCCTGCATTAACTATGCAGCTCAGGCTGGCCTTGAACTCATGGCAATCTTCCTACCTCTGCCTCATGAGTGCTGGGATTAACCACGCCCAGTATATGATACTGACTGCTGGTGGGTGTGAGTCACCAGACCCAGCACTGTATGGGGTTAATTCAGGACCCTGCGCTGGCAAGGCAGGCACTGGAACCACTGAGCAAACCCCCTACCCACTTTTTTTTTAGGTTTTTTTTGAGACAGAGTCTCGCTTTGTGGTTCAGGCTGGCCCTGGGCTCAGCCTCAAACTCACATCACAGCAATCCTCCTGCCTCTGCCTCCCAAGTGCTGGGATTACAGGCGTGAGCCACCACGCCCCGCACTGTGGTTACCGGGGATCGAACCCGGGTCCTTGCGCTCGCAAGACAGGCGCTGGAACCACTGAGCTAACTCCCCAGCCCCCTCCTACCCACTTTTTGATACAGGGTTTTGCTTTGTACTACTGGCTAGCCCTCAATTAACTATGCAGCTCAGGCTGGCCTCAAACTTGTGGCAGTCTTCCTGCCTCTGCCTCCCAGGTGCTGGGATGACAGGCATGAGCCACCATGCCCAGCCTTGTTCTTGTTTTACGAGACTAGGCCTTGCTATGAAGTTCAGGCTGGCCTTTAGCTCTCTACTAGCCCAGGCTGGGCTTGGCATCACAGTGATCTTCCTCCCTTAGCCTTCCAGGTACTGGGATTCAAAGTGTGCACCATCACATCCAACAACAACACAGCCTCTCCTGACAGCTGCCAGGACCCGGGCTCTGCCCTAAGCAGTACTGCTGCCGTCATTCGGGCTTGGCCAGCCGTGCCAGGCTCACAGATGGGCCAGCCAGCGTTTCACAGTGCCTCAGATAAAAAGAGGAGCCAGGAGGCCAGCCTAGCACATCTGGCTCAAAGACATTGTGAGCAAGCTTGGACAGCGCTTCCAAGAGGGCCTCAGGAGGGAACGGACAGGGTGTGGGCTCAGTGGTGAAGGGCCCGACTCCTAGCTGTGTCAGTTAGCTGAGTGACCGTGGGCAAGGTACTGAATCTTTTGGATCTTAGTTTTCCTTCTGACCAAAGAGGGGACAACGGCTCTGCTTCACAGAGTTCTAGGGCGACTGAACAGAACAACACGCACGGTCCTCATGACTCAGCCTGACCAAACTAAATAAACGCCAGCTTGCGCTCTCACCCTCGGGTCACCCCAGCTGGCCTGAAGCAGCAGTCGCAATGACCAGCTCCTCCGGCGCTGCAGTGGGGTCAGCTCGGCCCCCACCCGGGCACTGGCGGCTTGCTGCCTGGAGGGACCTCCTCAGCTTCTGGCCTCCGTTTCTCTGCTCTTTACTGTCACTTGCAGGAGCAACCAGGACCGGGTCACCCCTCGTGTTTCCTGCTTCGGCCCACCCCCGAGACGGTGGGTGCGGGTGCCCCTGGCTCTGGCTCTCCCAGCTCGCTGGCGAGGTCTGAGGGCCGCGCTCACCCACCTTGGCTGTCTTGATAATTTCCGTGAAGTTGTCCATGATGGACTTTATGTCATCCTTCAGACGCTTGTTGTAAGACTGCAGCAGCGTCTCCTTGCTCTGGGGCAGGGCTCTCTGCTGAGACATGACGGGCTCGCGGGGCAGGAGGCGGCCAGTGAGTCTGTCTGGCACGGTGCGGGACAGACCTTCCCGTGGGCGAGACAGGCTCAGCCACTCTCCACCGCCTAAGCAAAACATGCACAACTGTGGGCAGCCGCTGCCCGCCACAGAAAGTGGCCCATTGTTCAAACTCCTCAGCAGGCACTGCCGGGGCCCGGGGGCTGTGTTTGGCTCACCCCTTTCTCTGGGCGAGGGCACCTAGCATCCGACAGGCCAGCCACATTTGTCTAATCCAGCGGGTGGGCGAACTGGGCGCCCCACCTGTCTACGGTCACTCTCCCAGCCTGGGACTGCCACACGCAGGCCCGGGCCCAGGCTGTCGAGGATGAGGTCTCAGTCCCAAAGCCCTGGCCCGGCCTTCGGTCTCCGTCCTTCTGATCCCGCCCCGCACTCCAACCCCTCCAGGGCTCAGGACCATGTCCCCACAGGAACTACGCTTACCGACGCTTCTGCGGGACCAGGCCACCCACCACGGCCTCTCCGCGCCGGCCCACCTCCTGGCTGAGCGCGAAGTCACTATCAGTCTCCGACGGAGGGTTTAAGGAATCCTGGCCCTTTAAATCCGAAGTCCCGCTCGAGCCCTAGCTCTCGCGATAGGCATAGCCGCTTACATATTACCCACAATTCCTTTCCCTTTCTCTTTCTGTCAGTGGGTCAAGATGGTGAGTCTTAGTTCGTTTGGTCCTTATTTTCATCTGTGCTCTATCTGCCGCCATCCGCCTCTGGCAGGGACCTTGCGCGGTCCCTCCCTCAGCGTGGTGTTGAAAGAATTCTTCTGAAATTAGCAGGGAGATCGTGTGCCGGTCCCGGGTGTCAGGGAGCGGATGGGATGGTCTGTGTGCCGCCAGTTTAGAGCTGGCTGCTACGGTGCGTGACGCCGCGCCACAGTGCAGGTCGCCCGCTCTGCGTGTCGGTTCCCTGGGTTCAGGTGTGCCTGTAGATACGCGTAAGACTTTTCTTGTCCGAAGGTTGCTGAGAACCTGCCAGCCGCAAACAAGATCGCTGACGCGCGAGCCCGGCAGCCGCGGGACCCGCAGGCGTGATTCGGGCAGGCAGCCGGCCCGAGATGCCCCGCCCTCGCCCTGTGCAGGAGTCTTGGGGGGAAGCCAGTTAAATGGTTTTGTTGTTATTTTGCTCAGCCGAAAGGGAAGAAGGCCAAGGGGAAGAAGGTGGCCCCGGCTCCTGCTGTTGTGAAGAAGCAGGAGACCAAGAAGGTGGTAAATCCCTTGTTTGAGAAGAGGCCAAAGAACTTTGGCATTGGTGAGTAACGAATGGAGAATCAAAATGACTTCAGGAAAGTTGGGTCATTTCCTTACGTGAAAAGGCTGAGTGGGTGTGGGGCTTAAACCTACACCTGTAATCCTAGCGCTTAGGAGTCTGAGGCAGGAAGATCGCTACGGACTGGAGACGACCCTGAATTGCCTCCTGAGATCCTAAGAGGGGAAAAAGAAGTATTTTGTAGGTGGTATAGGTTATACACTTTTCCAGCCTGACAATAGATTTGTTATGCTTTGTGCAAAACATCCCTGGCTCTTGCCATGGAGACAGTGGTTCAGCGGTGGGGTTCAGGGGACAGTGGGCTGGACTTAGAGGAAAGGCGTCGTGGGGCCCTGGGTCTAGGTGTTGTGTGCAGATGATGTGAAAGAATATTTGCTATCTGAGAGATGGTGATGACGTTTCAAACCACCAAGATCGCTGATGCACCAATACCTTCCAAGGTGGCCGCGCTGTGCTCTGATCCAGGGTTTGAGCCTCTCATATTTTGAACTTCTTTTCAGGACAGGACATCCAGCCCAAGAGAGACCTCACCCGCTTTGTCAAATGGCCCCGCTACATCCGGCTGCAGCGGCAGAGGGCTATCCTGTATAAGCGACTGAAGGTGCCTCCTGCGATTAACCAGTTCACACAGGCCTTGGACCGCCAAACAGGTGGGCTTCTGTGGTGTGGAATAATCCTAACTGAAAAGACAGTGCGTGCCCTAGGATTCTTTAAGAAGGAGCTCATGGTGTACGTCTGGGCCTTGGGTTCACGCCCAAGGACTGCTAGGGACTTAGCATTTACATCATGTTAGGTGGCAGGTTGGGACTTATATCAGAGCCTAAACAAAGGATACCTTTCAGCTACCCAGCTGCTTAAACTCGCCCACAAGTACAGACCAGAAACGAAGCAAGAGAAGAAACAGAGGCTGTTGGCCCGGGCTGAGAAGAAAGCTGCTGGCAAAGGGGATGTGCCCACTAAGAGACCACCAGTTCTCAGAGCAGGTGAGGGACCCCTCCTTGGAGGAGGGGTAGGTGGCAGGCCAGGCTGTGGAATAATGTATGAATTTCTTCACCTGAAGTCACAGCTGGTCACAACCACGTTTGTGGTGTGACCAGATCAGCCCAAGTACTCACATACAGTGTTGTGTTCTAGGTGTTAACACTGTCACTACTCTGGTAGAGAACAAGAAGGCTCAACTAGTTGTGATTGCTCATGACGTGGACCCCATTGAGGTAGGTCTGGATTTTTGGGCCACAGTTGTCGGACTAGGGTCTTAGGGTAGAACAGGTAATGCAGAGCCTGGCACATGATGCCAGGACAGTCAGTTACCCTTGAGGACAATGCTAAGTTGCTGAGACAAAATGCCTTACACACAATTTGGAGGAAGTGGTTGAGCTATGTGGTAGGAATTTGATCTGCCCTGGGAGAGAGGAAGGGGTCAGGGACAAGGACAAGACCTAAGTCACACGCTTAGTGACCCCGCCCTGTCTTCTAACCCTGTCCCATCTAGCAGCATATGAACATAGTGGACTCAGTAAGCATCATCCCTGTGATCAAAGATGCTGCAAAAGTCCAACTTCTGAGCACAGCTGTTGGGGAGGGAATATGGTAGAAGAGCCAGTAGGATTTGCTTCTATGTGGCACTTGCAATGATGTGAATCTCTCGCTGAATTATACTTTGAAGTACAAATACATGAGCTTTTTAACCCTGAGCAGTTGCCACCAAGCCAGCTTTTATGAGACAGGCTGGTTTTGGTCAGAACATACTCTTCAGGCAGGCCTTTCTTCCAGCTGGTTGTGTTCCTGCCTGCTCTGTGTCGAAAGATGGGGGTGCCTTACTGTATCATCAAGGGGAAGGCAAGGCTGGGGCGTCTAGTCCACAGGAAGACGTGCACCACTGTCGCTTTCACACAAGTCAACTCGTAAGTAAGCAGCCAGGCTGCTTAGTCCACCTCAGGTGGACGTGTCTTTATGCAATGAGGACTGTAATCTGAAAGTTTGCCCATGATGGTTAAGAATTTCTTCACCTGAATAACCTATGTGGTCATGTTTTTATCTGAGGCAAAAAAAAAAAACTTACATTTCAACCTGCAGTGGAAGTGGTCCGTGCCTTCTAAATAGGGTTAAATGCCCATCTCCTATCCCTTCCTTATTAGGGAAGATAAGGGTGCTCTGGCTAAGCTGGTAGAGGCAATCAGGACCAACTACAACGACAGATATGATGAGGTAAGCAGTGGCTCTACACAGGTAAGGGCCTGGGTGAATAGGGCTTTTCTTAGGACTGATTTAAGGAGTGCTGCTTAGTATGATCCACCTGGATGTGTTAGAGGGTTGAGTACACACCCTAAGCCCCTAGGCTGGGGATAAAGCTGGGTGATACACATGCTAGACAAGTGTTGTCCAGTGAGACATCAGCCCTGTGAGTATGTACTGTTACCATGTTTTATTTTGTTTTTGTGGTATTGGAGATTGGACTCAGACCCCCGCGCTCTCAGTGTAGGCCTGGTAGTGTACCACATAAGCTAAATCTCCAGCCCGGTGTGTCTTTTGAAAGCAGGTGGCATCCCACACTGACTGCTTGCTCTTCTCATTTCAGATCCGCCGTCACTGGGGAGGCAACGTCCTGGGTCCCAAATCTGTGGCTCGCATTGCTAAGCTGGAGAAGGCAAAGGCTAAGGAACTTGCCACTAAACTGGGCTGAGTGTACTTTTGAGTTTTGTGTACAGAAAAATAATAAATTGCCCTTAAATCCTGTGCAGTTTGTCTGTGGTGGTGGTAGGTTTTTGGTAAAGTCAGGTCATTGGCTCTCATGAAAACATGACACAAACAAGGAGTTTTTATTTAGACCAAAAGTGGGCTTTTCAAATAGGGGCAGGGCTGTGCTGACCCAGTCATGTGCCAGGCATCCGGCGTAGGAACTTCTTAAACCATAGGTATGATGTGGCTGCACACAGCCCGTACCTGGGGGAGGAGACACAAAGCTGTGAAACTGCACACTGGCGCCTAGGAGAGTCGGGGCTGTGAAGACTGACCAGGTAATGATGTACTGCATGTGCTCGTTCCGCAGAGTGACTCTGGTTTGTCCTCCGATGGGTCCTCCAGGGACGGTGCTCTCTGTAAAGACAGTGAGTTCCTGCCCTACCCTGTGGTGCAGGTCCTTTTGTGTGACACTTAGGGCTTTTGCCTAGAATCCACATGGTCCTGCCCCTCCTTTTCCCAAAATATCCCCCCTTCTACTGTTAAGGTCCAAGGCCCCCTGTGCATGCTAGGACAGGAGCTGCCTAGTAACTGGAAGCCTTAGCCGGGACCTGAGACTTTGGCCACCGTGGACTGCTGCGTTCTCTGTGGCAGACCACAACATACTGAAATCAGCATCGATGAAAATGGGGTCTGCGCCTGTTGTCCTGGCCATGGCCTCCAGGTCACGGTAATGCCACTGGTTCCTTTCTGGGCTGTTTTCAGGGACGAAGGGCTTCCTGGTTTCTGTCAGCCTCACCACCCCAGTTAGGGCCACTTCTCCCTCAACCTACAAAGAAGTGTGAAGCTGTACTTTATTGAGAGACCATGTGATGCCCTCAGGGAGCCACCAGCCCTCCCTTACCTGGCCCTTCTGCCTCATTTCAGGATTCACCTTCTTTCTGGGGACAAAGCCTCTGTTTACCAGGATGGTGACTCTGGGGTAATGAAAGTTCTGCTTCAGGTGTGGAAGGGTTTTTGCTGAGCTGGGGACCCAATCTGGGCAAAGCTGATGGCAAGGGAGGCACACAGGGCCTCAGCCCTGGATATGGGCCATGGCCGTGACCATGCCACACACTCCTGCCCTTGGCGTGAGCAACCACCCCACCATCACCTTTAACCATGCTGGTGCCGTGCTGTGGCTGCTCCCTTTTCTTTTTGTCCCACCCTCTACAATAAGCAGCTGGTACTCAGGGAAAGCCCTGGCATGGATAGCCCGCAGGACAGGCTGCAGGCCCTGCCCAGACCTAAGTCCTGGAGCCCTGGGTGCCTTCATGTGCACATGCTCCTTTGCCTAGAATCCTCCCCAGCCCTGGGAGCTGCCCCTCTGAGGAGCCTTCCGAGCTTTAGCCCACCCTACCAGCAGCACCCAGCAGTATATACGTTGGCCACTGGGCTCTGCGGGAGGGGCTGTCATGGTATCTTCCTTCCCTGTGAGAGTTTAGCGTCCTACTAACATGGCTAAGAAGTTTGCTTGTTTAATGCCAGAGTTTGATTTCAAAATTAGGAAACTGAAGCTTTCTGGGAATCTTGGATTCTCCAGGCCTTTACTGAGGTTGAGCGGTGGGGTGGACAGTGACAGAAACCCATTTACCCTGCCAAACCAGCACCCTGTGACCTCACCCCAGATCAGTGCAGTGGAAGGGGGTGACTACAAACGCCCCGCTTTCTACCGAAGAGGAAATCTGGCCGGCCCCCCGGGCCTCACGGGCAGGGTCCACCATGGTCCGGGGCATCATGTACAGCTCCTTGGAGTGATCGAAGTGCCCCCTGACCTGCACTGGCCTATACTCCAGATTCTTCAACTCCACCAGGCTGTGAGGAGACAAAAGCATGGCCAATAAGTTCCCTTAAGGGTATTTAAAATTTTTTTTTATTTAGTTTTTTGAGACAGGGTTTCACTTTGCAGTTCAGGCTGGTCCTGAACTCAGCCTTGAACACAGCAATCCTCCTGCCTCTGCCTCCCAAGTGCTGGGATTACAGGTGTGGGCCACCACGCCCGGCACTGTGGTTATGTGGTACTGGTTGCTGCTAGGCGTGAAGTCACCACACCTGGTGTTGTAGTTACCAGGATGAGCCCAGGACCAGGACCTCCGGCACTGGAACCACTGAGCTAAATCCCCTGCTTACGGGGGTTTTAAACAACCAGACCAACAAAATGAAAACAGAAGGGAGGGCCAGCTCCAGGGCAGGGTGTCCCTAGAAGGGGCTGGCCCTCTGATAACCATGGGAATATGCACCTGTGCTGTCAAGGTGAGACCAGTAGTGTGGCTTCCTAAAAGTAATCACACAGAACCAAACACCATCAGCAAGGCAGATAGGGTAGTGTTCTCTGTTAAACATCCACGTCACTTCAAGACCATGCTTCCCAATGAGCGGGAGAGGGTAGCTGGATTATTTAAAACACCTTTTCAAACTACCATGCTCACAAGCCTTATGTGACCTGCCAGCAACTGGGATCACTCAGGATCTGAAAGGAAGCTGAAACCCAGGTGAACAGCGACATCTCAAGAGGCTTCTGCTGTCAACAGCAAGGCCTACAGCACAACCGATGCTGAGAGTTCCTGTCCCACGTCAGGGACAGCATAGATAAGCAAACAGAAAACAGGTCATACGGGGAAGGCACTCACTCTGCCGGCAGAGGGATGGGCTCAGCCATGACTCTAGATTCTAATTCTGCAATTAGTTTCAGCTTCCATTTTCGACGCTGGACCTATGAAACACAGCTTAAGCCAGGCAGATGGCAGCAGGACCAAGGGCCAAGGGCCACTCACATTAGACACCAGCCTTTACCTGCCATGTCCCCAGGCCAAAGGCAGTCACAGGGATGAGAAGCAGCAACCACTGGAGGAAGGAGTCATCTGCTTCTGTGGCGGGTGCTTCTGCTGCAGAGCTGGCACACCTGCTTGGCACCCATGCCACCTCTGAGGAAGTTTTACAATGTTGCCAAGTGGTCAGAAGTCACAAAACAATTCAGAGCAGCCATTCCTCAAAGGCTCCACCCATGCAGCCCCAAGGGCACAGCCCAAGAGGGAGCAAACAGAAACCAGCCTCCTGGGGCAGATCTGCAGCCCTCAGGTCCAGCCCAGTGCCCAGCGCTTTTGTTTGTGAACCAGAGAGACCCACAGCTCACCGCTGGCTCTGCCATAAACCAGGGCCATGTAACCATCTCAGGACTTACTTTTTTCAGTGCTGGGGATTGAACTCACGGCCTTTGCACTGAGATACATTCACAGTCGCTCCCTCCATCCCTCCCTTCTCAGGATCTCACTAAATTGCTAAACTTCCCAGGCTGGGCTCAAACTTGCAACCCTCAAGCTTAAGCTTCCCAGAGTGTTGGGACTGCAAACCCACATCACCGTGCCAAGCTTACTTCAGATTCAAGAACGTACTGTATATTGTCGTGCACCGATCTGCGAAGGTATTTATTTACTGGGCCATTTAAAAAACAGCTACAATCAATGAGCCCAGTCAGGCACTAGCCAGGCTTTGTGACACACAGGAAGAAGCATGTCATAAACTCAGGGCAGTGGCTTATGAAACATCCTTCATAGCTTCTCATTTCGCCATAAATGCAAAGGGAACAAAATACGCAGAAAGGACTTCAAGCTTTCAGATCTCAGAGCCTCCCAAGCCCAAAGCATCACAGGCTGCTGATCACGTCCTGCTGACCGTGCAGACAGCCCGTGGCAGGACTGTGCGTGGTGGGGTGGCCCGTCAGTTGGCGACCCAAGGTGCTGTCCTCTACTCTTTACGCGCCCAACTGTGACACATGCTGCAAGCCAGTCCCACGCAGTGAGTGCAGGGCCCCAAGCCATACAGACCCATTCAGAGGCCGCGCGCCTTGCTCACCTGGGCGCGCAGAGACCCCGAGGATACTCCAGGAGGCGCGGGCACGGGCCTGCGGGGACAGGATGCCTCTCTGAGCTCCTACCCAATTCCGCCCCTCCTCTGGTCTCCCCTCCACGCCCAACTCCAGCTTTGCTCACCGGCTTCACACAAGCCGCGCGTAGCAGCCCGGGTGCCCGCAACCCCAGCATCCGAAGAGCCAGAGCCGCCATCGTTCACACCGCCGGGGAGCGCTTCCGGGGTCAGGGTTGTCCGCTTCCGGGGCGGGGAGTCTACTTCCGGGCGTCGTCCCACCCGTCGTCTACGTGCCAGGCGTCTAGCAGTTCAGATCATGAGCGAGCGATCTGATTCCTTGCAGGCCTTCTTGACCCAGCATCCGAGCCTGCGGGTGCTCCCTGGTGCCAACAGGGTCTGCGCCGGGAGGAAAGGGGAGCAGAGGGAGGGAACGAGGTGGGGTGCAGGGGGAGTAGGGCACTTCGGCGTCCTGACCCACCCTCGCCCGTCTCCACAGGTGCGCTGCTCCTTGACGGGCCACGAGATGCCCTGCCGCCTGCCCGAGCTGCAGGTCTACACTCACGGCAAGAAGTACCAGCGACTGGCGCGCGCCTCCCCGGCCTTCGACTATGCAGAGTTCGATCCGCACATCGTGCCCAGCACGAAACACCCGTAGGTGGCGGGCGCGCCCTTACCGGAACTGAGACAGGGTCCACTTCCGTCGCGAGGACCCTCGGTGTGGCCGCAGCACGTGGCTGGGCCGCGTCGGAGGGTGGAAGTGGTGGCAAAGGTCCCACAACAGAACCGTGAGGCGGTGTCAGGCTGCTGCGCCTTCCTATCTGGCGACAGTAAGAGGTCATAGTCTGGGGGTCAGAGGTTTCCATTCTAGCCGCGGCACGGATTTGTTTCTGAATCTTTTAAAGCCTATGCTGTGGCTACATTATCCCCATCTTCAGCACTTGTAGTGATCTGCTTGGCGCCCACACATCAATGCCATAGGTACTCCCTGTGAAACACCTGCACATCCGTCTCCTTGCCTCATAGGCACCAGTTGTTCTGCAAACTCACCTTGCGGCACATCAACAAGTCCCCAGAGCACGTGCTGAGGCACACCCAGGGTCATCGCTACCAGAGAGCGCTGCGGAAATGTAAGTTTCCCTGTCCGCCAGAGAGGCACAAGCCTTTGACTGCTGTCACCTCTCCTTGACCAGAGTGTGTCCTGTAAAGGCTGCAGTGGCTCCTTTCTTGTCAGCTTTCTGCGGTCCCCAGGTGACGGATGTGCCTGATTCTGACACAGTGGAGGGAGGGACAATGGCCTCGCGGAGCTCGCAGCAGAGCCAGCGTCAGGCTGGGGAGGAGTCCTGCTTTGCAGTCTGCCGTAGTGCAATGTAGGCACAAGAAGCCTGCCTTTGACTGAAAGGCTGGAAGGCTCTCCGGGTTGCTTTCTAGGCTCGGTGTCTGTGGCCATCTGAGGCTGTGGTTAGGTGATACCGATGGCCTGCAGAGAAGGGGGAGGGATGGTGTGGTGCAGCCATGCAGGTGAAGGGAATGATGTTCACAGGGGAAGACAAACCATCCTCAGCCACTAGGCGGACACAGGAGTGTGAAGGGGGCTGGGCAGAGGCTGGGGTGAGGGGTGAAGGCTGCCAGGGGCAGTGCTGCCCCTGTCCTCCCTAGGTCAGCGAGGATAGGTTTGAGGATGGGAAGATGGGGAAAGGGACTCCACGGTTTTCTACTCCCACTGGAGAAGTGCAGCCAGCTCCCCTAAGAAGTTAGCTGGTCTCTGGTGCCTGGAGCCCATCCTGGGAGTGGAGCTGTAGCAGCCTGGAGACAGAAGAAGACAACAGGGCAGATGTCCTAACTCTGGGGCTCCAAGCCCAGGAGATGCCAGGGCCAGGCAGCCAGCCAGCTCTCACTGAGCCCCCAGGCCTGGCTCACGTGGTGCTGGAAGGACTTCTTTTTGCAGGTGACAGGCTCATGTGGCTTTTGTGGCAGCCTCCCAGGGTGCACTTGGGTTTGTGCTGCACCCTGGCTACCTCCTTGTAGACTAGGCAGGCGCTGGGTGAGCAGCCCAGGCTTGGCAGCTCTGAGCCACCTTTTGTGCCCAGTAGAACATGAGTTTAGGTGCCTGCTGCACTGCTGTGAGGTGGGGGCACACCCTTGACAGGGTACACACAGGTTGGCTTGGTGCCCAGAAGACCAGGCGTGGCAGGTCCCAAGTGAGCCTGCTTGTTCCCAGATGAGGAATGTCAGAAGCAAGGTGTGGAGTTTGTCCCCGCCTGCCTGATGCACAAGCAGAGGAAGGGCTATCAGAGGGATGTGGACAGGCCAGCCGGCCTGAAAGACACCTTCTGGCAGCCGGAATCCAGTGAGGAGGAGGCAGCCCTGAGTGACGACAGCATGACAGACCTGTACCCACGTAAGCACAGTCCTGTCCCTGAAGCTGCACGCCTATCCTGTCTGTGGTCTCCCACCGCAGCCGCTCTCTCACCCTGCCAAAGCTGCTTCACCTGCAGCAGCCTCAGTCTTGTGCCTATTCCTCCTAGCCGAGCTGTTCACCAAAAAGGACCCAGGAGGACCTGAGACTGGGGGCGACACCGATGACTCTGTGACCGACCAGGTGGACAACAGTGCAGTGGCCCCAGAATGGAAGACCCTCAGGGACAAGAGGGAGATGGAAGTGGCCTGTGAGCGGATCTGTAAGCGCAGGAAGGTAGCTGTTGCTTTTGGTTGCCAGCAGACTACCCACCCAGCCGTGGATTTGTTTGGAAAAATAAGGGTGCACACCTGTAATCTGAACACTCAGAACTCTGAGGTAGGAGGCTCACCACAAGTTTGAGGCCAGCCTGGGTTATCCAGTGAATACAAGGCCACCGTGAGCTGTAATAGCAAGACTGTATCCTCCCAAAACTTTTCACAGTGCAGTTCAAGCCAGCAATCTCTAAGGGGACGCAGAAGACACTGATAGGTTATGGGGTTCTCCAGGAACAAGGTCTTGGTCTTTGGTCGTAAAGCACAAGAACATGGGCTCCAAATGTGGTGGGTGCGGCCATGGCCTACAGCTCAGGACCCCAGAGAAAGAGGCCTGGCTCTAGGCAGTGCCCTTCTGTCCCACGTGTAGGGGCTTCAGGTTTCAACCACAAAGGGCAGAGCCATGGTGGCAGGTTCCATCAATGTCTTCCACTACCCTCCGCCTAGGGAAACTGGCTGTGGTGGGCAGCCCTCCTGCTGGCAGGGCTGTGCATGTGCAGAACAGCCCTATGCAAAAGCAACAAGGTCACCTCTAACTGAGTTCTCTGTTTTGCCACAGAAGCAGCGGGGCTCACTGACCAAGAAGCTCAAGAGCTGTCACCGCAGGCCTAAGAGCTTGGGCTCCTTCAAGCAGGTGGGTTAGGAAGGACCACGGAGAAGGCGTTCAGTGTCCTCAGATCTGTCAGGCGCCCCCAGTGCCTCATCACTCTTGGCTGTCTGAGACTTTCACTGTCCTGAAGCAGAGGTGGGTGGGCTGCTCCGCTCCGGGGATGCAAGCGAGCTGCTCCTTGGCTCTTCAGGAACAAGATCCCGAGTCGAGCAGCTCACTGCAGTACCCTTAGTGTCCTGTCCAGGCTGGACACCACTGTGGGATCACACCACATACACAAATGCCATTATTTATTTTGATGTTTCTAAAAATCAAAACCTTTTCATAAACAACTAAGATATAAAATACAGCATAAAAATGAGATTTATACCTATACCCACATAAAGCAAAAGCATTTTCAGAAACTGTTTTGCCAAAACCAATGGGCAGATCGAATTTTTCTTTGACTCCCCAACCCCCCCAAAAGACAAAGCTAGCCCTAGGGCTGATGTCATCCTACAGCCCATCCACAGGCCCCAGAGAAACCGCTACAGTTGGGTCATCTGAAGGGATTTTCACCGTGTTCATGGGGGAGGGACGGGTGCCAACCTAGACAAGTGCTCCACTGTCAACACAGTGAGGCAAAGACTCTTACCCTGATGCCCTTACTACATCTTAACATAAGTGAGTTCATGCCAATCAGAAGGAAAGACTAAGGGGCAGGTGTCAGCTGTCCTACACAGGAGAGCTGTGGAAGGGGCCACCACTGCTCTGGGCAGGTGACTGGCTCAGGGCTGGTCTGTGGTGGCCCTGGGGATGCATCTTGGCTGTGAACACAGTTAGCAGCCACTATCTTTCCCAGGGCTGTGTCCTGGTGAGTCTCCCCAAGGACTCGGGGGAGGCTCTGAGAAAAGTCCCAGCCACCCTCATGGCATTTACCACTATGCATATGAGTAGAACCACAGCATCAGACCCCTCCCCGCTAAAAAAAGGACACTGTGTAAGGCAATGTTAGAAAACTTTAAATACAGGATTGAGACCAAATCGGTAAGGCATCACAAACCGTGAGACATAATCTTGGACAAAACCGGAGCAAGCAACAGCCTCAGGGACAGTGACTTGGCTGCTGGGGCATCCAGGCCTGGCTCTGAAGGTTGAGTGAGGTATCTGGGCTGAGTCCTGTGGGGTTGGCTATCCTGTGTGCAGTCTCCTGACCACCCTTCCCACTGCTGCTGCCAGGCCTAGGGACAGTGGAGCCCAGTCAGCAGCCTCCAAGGGCTTGTGGCTCCGGCTGTGAGCCATGACAGCTCCCAGAGGTATCTGTCACCCAGGAACAGTGACCAGCCGAGCATCTGAATGAGTGACATCCACTCACCAGCAGCCTTGGTCGCCCCTCCAACACTGTGCCACTCCCTGGCTCCAGGGTTTTCTAGAGGTCTTCCCTGGTTGAGCGAGAAAGTAACCACAGTGCAGGGGCAGAAATGGTGTGAAAGCCACTGTACAATTCTAAACGAGGAGCTTAACTATGTGATGTCTGAACGGACCACCCAAAACCGTGTAGTTGAGCAAAGAATGTAAACTGAAGAAACGAGGGAGACTGCTCTGAGTGATAACCGTGTCTGCTCGGTACAGCTGGAAGGCCCTCACCCACAAAGAACTCAAACGGGGTTGGGGGGCCAGACGGTCCGGCTGGCCAGCACTCAATGGTCAGTACCAGACTGGTTCCAGAGCAGACTTTCCCGCTGATTTTCAGGTGTCTGCAAATAAAGTTCTCAAAACATCGGTAACTTTACCAAGGGAGGGGAGGGGAAGGACACAAATGCTGGCAGCTTCCTGGCTCCACCCTGAACCAGTCCTCAACGGCTGGGTCTTGGCCAGGTAGGGCAGGGGTCTGTTTGTTACCACTCCTTCTTCTTCTCATCCATGGAGACACCCCCAGGGCCCAGAGCCACCACCAGGAGCAAGCCTCCGATCACTGACATGGTCTGGAAGAAGTCGTACTTCAGGAAGTCATGCATGGGCTTATAGACGGGAATGGTCCAGAAGGCGTTGAAGTACACGTTGATGGCAAACAGCCAGACGACAAGAGTCAAAGCTGCCAGCTTGGTTTTAAAACCAATGGCCACCAAGACCATTAGAGCAGTGCCCACAATGTTCTGGATGACCTGCACGGGGTGAAAGGCGAGATGCTGAGAATAATGTCAGCGAGGAAAGTTGCCCTGAGTTTTATAAACACGTCCCACAGCCCCGTGTCACTGAGGCCTCCGTGCTAGGTTGATGCAACCACTGCTGACACGAGAGAGCTCCCAGTAAGCACATGGGAGGCCAGATGAAGCCAACTCATTTTAGCATGAAAGGCTGGGGGGAGGGAAAGCGCCTCCTAAGAGCAACGGTTGTGATTTACCAAGATGACCTTCTGGGTGGACTGGTGATCTGTACTTCATCCCAGCCCTGTGTTTCTTGACCCACCCAGCTGTTCAGGCTGGAAACACTTTTTCCCCTTGTTGGCAACGCCCTACCTGGGGCACCTCTGCCCCACCATGGCACATAAACAAGCTTTCAGCAAAGGCTTGAGGGCCATCGGGCTGGTGGACAGAGTAGCAGGTTTTGGGCTCCACCTGCCAGGAGGTAGCTCTCGGTGCATATGAGACGGATGGGGCTTGCTTGAGATGTTAGGGCCACTTCCTGTGCCGATGCTGTGTTCAGACCCAAGCAGGGTGAACGCAAGCCAGGGCTTTTGAAGCAGACAGCTGTACTCACAGAAAAGAAGCTGACGTCGAAGTGGAGCAGAGTCATGAACATCAACACCAGCAGGACACGGCCACCAAGCTGCATGTACTGCTTGGGGGAACTCTCGCGCATAGTGGGGACGCCTGCGAACATGCTCTTCCCTTCTGAGCGAGACTCTGCTAGGAGCAGCAGCAAGCCCCCTCCCAGGGCCAGGTTCCTGAAGAACAGAAGGAGCAGCTTGAAGCTGAAGCTCATCAGGCACCTGTCTGTCAGACCAGACTGAGAAGAGCCCCGTGAAGCACTCGGCAGGACCAGCAGGCCTGAGTGCACCCAGCAGCAGCCTCCCGAGCTGAACCAGCCGTGGAACCCTGCCTGGTCTCCACTTTCTGCTGAGAGACCCAACTGACCCTCAGCACAACACACCCCTATGCCACACACTCTGGCCAGGGGAGGCTGTACTCTCACCACCCTGCTGGCCTGGGGCAGGATCTGACACCACTAGGAGTCTGCTCCTCGCAGGCCCACGTGTACACATGGAGGTTTTCCCTAGCCAAAAGTGGAGACAACAGACAGGCAAGGGACAGATGTACCTCCTGGAGCACACCTACCTCATCAAAAACTTCAAGTCCCACAAAATGCTGTAGGCGATCGTCTGAGGGAAGAGAAATGTAAATCAGCATTTTCAACTAAGTTCCCACAGATTTAATAATCACATCCACAGTTTTCCCAGCAGAGGGTGAACATAAAATACTTAAAACCATTGTAGGGTCCAATAGCAGACCATACTCAGTAATCTGCTTCACTATTTCTTGGTGCACTGTGGCTCTGTGCCTGTTTAATCACCAGAGCTATGCCCATGGTGTCCTAGACAGAGTGACTGCACAGAGACCACTGGTCTGGATGAAACAGCCCACTGTTTCCTTCTGGGTAATTGGGCACAAACTAGGTAGGGTAGTGATCGTCAGTCAGCATCCTGGCTACAGCCATCTGTGTCACTGATGCCCATCTCAGGACACTCTGCAAAGTAGCTAAAGATGGCCCAGTGCTGGCACCTGTGGGTTACTAGCCTCTACAGCCAGCTCAGGTCAGCTACTCCTAAGCATGTAAGTAGGAAATGCTAGCATTTCCCCAAAGACAAACCAGTTTCAGGCAGCCAGACACACAGGGTTGTAAGGAGGACACAGCTCAACACTACCAGAGCAAGAGACATAGCTGTGTGGCCCACTGTGTGACTGAAATGAGACCTGCCACACATATCACCTACCTGCAGCGCTATGATTCCGAAGAGCCCGAAGCAGGCATATTGCACAAAGTTCCTACTCAACACCAGGACACAGCCAGCTAGAAAGAGATCAGCAAGTGTGAGGGACACTGTCACAAGATAGTCGCAGGGTTCCACCTTGTCCAGCTCTCTGGTCCAGCTATGGCTGATGTATCTCCCAAGCCAGCAGCAACCTCTAGGAGAGTTACTGATCGGCAAGGCCAGCACAGAACGAGAGTCTGGAGTGCGGAGGCCTTGCTGCCCCAACCAACTCACAGTCTACCAGTGGTAGCAGTGGCACGTCTGCTCTCCAAAGGGCAGCTTGGAACAGGCTGGAAAACGTGCCTCTCTCCCACCCTGACACGTGCAGAGGACAGAGGGCTACCACCAGAAGATAGTGGGCACCAGGAGCAGGCCAGCGGCCCTAATGCCTCCTTCTTTACTGAGCCTTTCTTGATCCCTTCCTTGTCTGCCTTGGCCACTTGGTTTCCAGCATCCCCTGCTCAGAACAGGGACTGTGCCTGAGTCCTTTAGAAGGTCCAGAGGAGTGAGTCCTGGACTGGGCACCAAGTCCCCACCCGGTGCTCAGAGACAAACCCCGGTCAGCATGGCTACCCGGGCTGCAGACTCTCCTGATCACCACCAGCCTCACGCTGGACTGTGCACTTTGGTGTGAGAATGGGGGCCACTCACTCAGCTGTCCCAGCAGGTTGAGGAACACGAAGGACGAGGCCAGCAGGTAGCCGCAGCTCCAGGTGGTGTCAATGTAGTCTCGTTGCTCGCCCCACTGGAACCACATGCGGATGCCATCCTCCAGGAAGGTGCTGATCAGGCAAAGGCGGGCCACGTGTGGGAGGTACTGCTTGGTAACGCGCAGGAACTACAGGACCAAGCCTGGGGTGAGGCGGCCGCAGCCTGAAGCTCCGGCCCACAGCCACATCCCTCCTGGAGCCCAGCCTGGCTCCTTCCTGAGAGGACGTGGGTAGGCTGCCACCTGTTCCCAGGCACTCACTTCAGCCTGACACATGTGACCAGCCAAGCTTGGCCCATGGATAAGGCTCAGCACAGGGTGTGCTGACACCCACCCTTTAGGCACCATGGCCCTGATTCTCCATCACCTGCAGTTAGAGGGCAGGTACCACCAACCAAGGTGGAACTGCCACAAGGCACACTGCTTCTGTGCTCAGTGAGGGGCATTAACAAGTGGGAATCATAGGATGCACCCTAAAAAGGCCATGCACCTCCTACCTTGACCCTTGGGGTTGTTCTATAAGCAGCACAGCATCCCTAACGTCCACTCATGAGATGCATCAGCAGATCCGCCACCCCCAAATGTGGCACCGAAATGCCTGTCATCACCAGATGTCTTGTCCCTGGTGTTAGAAATGGGCAAACTGGAGCCTGGAGGACATGCGGGTTTCCTGGGGTTAGGTTGATGCATCACGATGCTGAGCCAAGTTACATATGGCTGAGGTGTTGACCAGCATGAACCTGCCAGCCTCCTGGTGTGCAGACCCCCCGGACAGAATAAGGCTCCTGGGAATAAGGCCACAGGGGCAGCTGAAGTCCATTTACATTGCTAGTTACCCTGAAATATCCAGAGCAGGGTAAGGGTAACTCTAAACAGCAATGAATTGCAAGTGTGTGAAGTGACAGGAGGGGGAAATACCCTCCTCGCTTCCTTCTGTTGCTATGAGTTAGACCATCTGTGATGGCCTGATTAGGACGCCAGCATGCCTGCTGGAGCCAGGTGCAAATGCCATGCAGGTATATGCCACGTACTTCTTCCTTATGCCCTTTAGGGCTCGACCACAGGGGAAAGAAATCCAATGATAACACGGCAGGCTCTAGGGAGAAAGATCAGGGAACCCGCGCCCAGGAGTGACATGTCAGTAAGAGTCTAAAGGGCAGAGTCTGCCCGTCCAAGGGCAGCTAAGTGAATGCAGGTCACGCAGGCCCTCACAGGCTGGCTGTGACTACTGCTATACTATCTGAGAGGGTACAGAAGACGCTTCTTCAGACTTCAGCGTTTTCACAAGTCACCCCAGAGCCTGAGCCACTGCCACAGCTGCCATGTAGATCTGGCCTGGGAGGGTACCCTGGCTTGGCCAGCAAAGCAGATGGGCTCTCTGTGGCCATCCCCTTCACACCAACCATGCACTCCATGCACATCTCAGAAGTCAAGAACATAAACCCCAGCCAGCCAGCTACAGGGTCAGCTAGGTGGGTGTGGGAGGAGCGCAGGTGGAGACTGCGCTGACGCTGACCAAAGGAGCTGTATGTCTGGGGGCAGGTGAACTGTGGGGGAACTCTGCTACCTTGTGTAAAGTGAAACAGTTCAATGAATGGTCACTAAGATTCTTTACAGTTTGGAGTCAAAAACCCTACAAGGAGGACCAGAGATTTAGCTCAGTGGTTCTGGTGCCTGCCTGGCAAACACAAGGTCCTCAGTTTGATCCTTGGTAACCACATACCACAGTGCTGGACATGGTGGCTCACGCCTGTAATCCTAGCACTCTAGAGGCAGAAGCAGGAGGACTGCTGACTTTGAGGCTAGCCTGGGCTACAAAGTGAGTTTAGGGCCAGCCTGAACTATAAATCAAAACTCTGTTTCCAAAAAAAAAAAAAAAAAAAATTAAAGTATATATTGATATTTGGAAAAAAAAAAAATATTAGGTGTGACAGTACACACTGTGATCTCAGCCCTTGGGAGGCCGAGGCAGGTGGATCACTTGAGCCTACAAGTTCAAAACTAGGTTGGGCAATATAGTGAAACCCCCCGCCACACACACACACAGTGACGGGTGGCCCATCAGAAGGGCCAGGGATAGCTGTCGCCACACACTGCCTGGTTTCTGCCCCGTGGCTCTAATGCTCTCAAAATGCCAAGCAACAGTGCAATCACCTGGGTTGGGGAAGAGATAGCTGACGTTATCAGGATGGCTCCTGGTCCAGCTCTGCTCCAGGGAAGAACCTTCATGTTGCCCTGGCCACTGAGCAGCCCTGCACTATAGCGACATAGGTCTTTGCTTCATTTCCACCTGGGGAAAACCAACTGCCAGGAAGGAGGTGCTCCACAGAGGATAGGAAGACGCAAGGAGACCGCCCAGGGTGTGGACCCCCAAGGCAGCAGGCAGACACTGGAAGTGTTCTGACTTGCTTCCCCTGACAGAAGCAGGCAGCTCACCGACATGATTACATGGGCTGCACTTGCAGGTGAGCACTGCTGGCCCAATGCTGTGGTCAGACCTTCCCTGGGCCCACAACTGACAGCAAGCAACTCATTTTCTGGCAACTTGGGTTTTGAGACTGAGGCCATGCTTAAAAGCCTCTTGATGAGTTGGCTACTCTTAATTGGGGTGTCTGGGTCAAAAAGATTAAAGAGCCATAGACAGCCATAGGAGGAGGGGCGAGCCAGAGGGCAGAAGACCCACAGGGTGAGCTGGTTCGGAAAACAGCACAGAACTGCAGTTATCAGTGCTGGACTGGGCATATCTTCTCGTGCATGGATGGCTCATTTTAGAGGCAAGTGTGTTTGACTGCTCTTAGGTCAGGCAGGCACAGGGCTCCCAGGAGCCAGCCAGCCCTTCTCTGAGGAGCATCTCTGTGAACACAGAAGACCCAAGTTTAATGGCAAGGCCAGACTCTACTCGGCATGTGTGCTGGCCAAGACCTGGAGCCACGTGTGTTGCTCTAGAAAGTGTCCTAGAGTCCCCTCAGCACTCAAGAAAGGAACCCAACCGGGATAAGGGCATGGCAAGATGAGAGAGACCACAGTGCAGTCCTCAGGTGCAAGGTCATGGGCTGGACTGGCCATGAACACTTTGAACACACAAAACCTGTGACTACAGTCCTCACTACAGGGGTAGGATAAGTCAGCAAGCAGCAACAGTTTGTGGGGGAGGGGTCAGCCCACTGCCCGAGTCAGGCACCTCTTGGGGTAGCCTGCCATGGAAAGACTACAGGGTCTCAGAATGCAATTATCTGACCTGAGCTGCTGAGACACAACCAGGCACTCACTGACAGAAATCCTCACCTTCTCTAGGTGCTCAGGAAGGAAAGGAAGTGAGGAGAGATCTTGATCACCACATGCTGGGGCTGCCCCGTTCTGGGGCCAACAAGCCCACACACCCCAGGAAATGAGATTGTGACTACAGCTGCACCAGGCAGAGGTGGGGCTAGAAAGGGAGTCAAAGAACTCCAGCAAAGATTCCTCCAATCATTGCACAAAGGTTCCCACACTGCCCCTGTCAAGAGCAATATACTGCAGGATCACCCATGCAAGCGTGCCGAGTGACCCAGGCCCCTCAGGAGGAAAGCCAGGTCTTATCTTTCATCCATCTTCTAGGGAAGCCACTAACATCAGTCTTCTGTGTGGCCCTGCCCCTCTCTCCAGTAGGGCAGATCATTTTTTAAGATCCTGTTAAGACCAGCAAGGCTGGGCATAGTGGCACATGCCTGTAATACCAGCACTTGAGAGGCTGCAGGAGGATTGCTGTGAGTTCGAGACTAGCCTTGACTGCATATCAAGACCTTGTCTCAGAAAACTAAAACAAAAAGCAAGGGGCAAGGGACTCAGCTTCCCACCTCCTTAAGGGACAGAAAGGCTGTAGAAGGTAACTGACAGTGCACAGGTGCAAGACAGAAGTGCTCAGGGAGTCTACCATTGTCACTAGGACTTGTCCGCAACAGAATGCTAGGCACATGATTTTAATCACGAGCCAGATACTATAATGCTGCATGTGGGGTTTAGGGGGACTTATGGGGACCTGTTACTCCTTGTGTCAACAAATCCCAGGCCAGCTCCTAGCTCCTAGAAAAGACTAGCTCTGCCACCCCAAGGACAGATGAAAGCACCAGAGACTTTTCTGTCACCCTGGAGACAGTCATTAGGCAGAACCCATTAAATGCTAATGTCCCCTGTTACAGGTGTGTGGTCAGAGATGACACTCTGCAATCTACCCAGTAGACAGTGAGTGGTAACTACAAGGCAGGGATGTTATTTTGGATTGCTGAGTTCATGAATTTCTGGCCCCTTCCAACCTGGGCTCTAATGGCCTCTGAATGCCCAGCTCCCGTGCACAGCAGCCTCAGCACTTTCTCCAGAGTCTGGCTTCCTGGGAGCAAGAGGACACTGGCCCTGGCTGCCAAGGGCAGGAGCCTGATGCCAAGAGTGGAGAGCAGCTTGCAGGAGCCTGCCTGTGAACATCAAGCAGCACACTTCACCGCAGCCTGGCTGCTGCAAGAAGGCAAGGAGTATGCTGCCAGTAACCAGACAAGAACAGTGCAGACCCTAGCAACCTCTCTGGGCCCTGGTACTTAGGAGGGCCACAGGAAGGTGCAATGAGGTCTGGACTGCTAAAGGCCAGGGCTCGAGTCATCCTGGGTGGGCTGAGCCAAAGCTTTTTAGGTCTCAGCCTCAACAGCCTATATTCTCTGGACAAATCCTGTCATTTCACTTTTGCTTCTATTTTCCAAGGACAACGTTAGGCAAGGTGGATGTTTCTATTACCTGAGGGTGCTTCCATGACAGACCCTCCACTGTCTGCAGATCAGAGCCTTCTCACTTACCTTTCTATAGCCAGCTTTGTTTTAAACGTTGAGGGTGAATATCAAAACCAAAGCGAGCCCAGCTGGATCAGACTTTTGCCACAGAAGTTGGCACTGCCCACAGCAGAGGGTCCTGCCCTGACTCAGAAGAGCAGCAGAGTCACACCTTCCCAGCACCACAGAGGGGCACTGAAGGGCCTGTGACGTCCTTCACCCTCCCACAAGCTGATCCAGTGATGTATGTGGCAGTGTTTATACGAACCCTTTCTCCCTCTCCCATGGCAGGCCCTGAAACTGCTGCACAGAGCATTAGCCTAAGGGTCAAAGACCCCGATTCTGCCTGGGCTACGGCCATCAGGAACCCCAGAAGCCTGCGGGGACCTGGCCTTCTTCTCAGCAAGCGGCAGGTCTACCCTATCCCTCAAGAGGGCCCTTCCAGCCCCAAGATCTTGCCATTTTCACTTAAGGCAAAACTAAATATATGAAGAAAAGGAAGTCAAGATTACATACAGAGATTCTGAACTTTTCCATCAGTAAAAAATCATTCATTTGAGAGTTGGCAGCAGCTCGACTGGGTTTGGTTATGAAATTCACTTGCAAACCTCAGGGCTTGCAGGCTGAAGAGCAAGTGTATGCGCCCTCACCCTTCCCTCGGCAGAGGAGCCATCTTCTTAGAGTCGCTACTTGGGGAAACAAAACTGGGTCACTACAAACTGTGTCAATGAAAAAGGCCTACTTAATTTGTAAGAACTTTTGATAGGTACTGTTTTTGCAAAGACAATGTTTTTTTAATTTGTGTCTTTAAACACAAAACTGTAACCTTACGAAAAAATATTTCAGAGTGATATACCTTCTTTCCCCCAGTTAATTCTCAAATATCAGGAAGGAGGTGTCAAAGACCAAGTAATGAGAACAGATGAGAAAAACGTTATCCATCATGGGGTCAGAGGGACGAATGGTGGAAAGGCTAGTTTGCCAATGGATCAGAAAACACTCAAATCAAACACAAAATTTCAAAGAAAACTAGGCCCCAGAGTTTGCTTACTCAGCACACTTCCATAAAATCAGAAACTGAACCGTCACTACATGTACCTGGGGCCCAGGCACAGAGGCTCGGGGAAGGCAGAAGAAAAGCTGGCAGAAGGGGCCAGACACAACCCTGCCTACGGGGCTAATTAAGGCTAATCTGCAGACCTAACGGGGCACTTTTAGAAGTTAAAGGCACATATTAAATAATCCCCACCCAGTTCTTCTGACCAAGCTTAGTCAAAATGAGAATGGGAGCTTTGCCTTCATTCCTCCAAGGTCCATGTAATGTTCTGCCGTCCTGGGCCTTTCCAGGCTCTGATGCTACCTGTGCACTGTGCAAGGGGCCTCTGCGAGACACCCCCTTACCTGGCCCTCAGAGGCCGGGTCAGAGTCCACAGGGGAGGGCGCGGACCCCAGAAGAGTGGAGCGAGGCTGCCCACGGCCCGGACGCGGGCAGGCAGGGCGCCCCCTTCCCCCGGGAGGATCCCTGGTTCCGCCGCCTCCGGGGAGCCCCGAGAGGGGACTGAGAGGGTCACGGCGGTTCGGGGGACAGAGGGCGCCCCGGGGCCTTCACTGGACGCCGGCCAACCGCGCCACGCTTCCTTCACCGCGCCTCGCGGTCCTCGGCCCCCACCCTGGCGGACCCCGTCAGCCCCGCCGTCCCTCGGGGTCCTGGTCCTGGGTCGCTCTCGGAAACCGCCCCTGACCTACCGGCCTGAGCCCCCGCGAAGCCCCCCGCCCTTCCCCCGCCGCTACCCCGCGGCCTCCCGCGCCTCCGCCCCCCAGAACCCCAGCGGCGGAGGAGCGGCGAGGCGGCCCGACCGAGCCAGGCGGGTGGGGCGGGCGGGAGTGCGGGCCCACCTGGTCGGCGACGTCCTCCGCCGTGCCCATCAAGTCGTTCTGGCCCATGGCGACGGCGGCTGGGCCTGGCTCGGGGTCGCGCTCGCCCGCTACGGCCTTCACAGGAAGTGCCCAGCCGGCCTCGCTGCGCGGCCGCGGCTCCACAGGCTGCCACGTAGGCCAAGCCTTAAAGGGGCCGCGCCGTCGCCGCGCCGCCGCGCCCGCCCTGCCCCGCCCCTCATTCTCTAGGACCCGCCCTCCGCCCACAGCTTCGTGGTCTCAGGAGCCCCGCCCCTCGGTTGTAGGTCCGCCTCCCCCACTCTCCCCGCCCCCGGCTTTCTTATCCCCGCCCCTCAGCCGCTAAGTCCCGCCCCCCGCCTCTAGTCTCCGGCTCACTGCGCTCGGAGCCCGGCTCTTCGGGCTCGCAGCGGGTCCGCCTACCACGCTCGAGGCCCCGCCCTACGCCCAGCCTTGCCCGGCGGACCCTTAAGGCGCATGTGTGGAGGGCCACCCGCCGGACGCCTAGGTTCCTGGAGACCGGTGGTGACGCTCAAGTAGAGGTTCGCCCGTAGTGTCCCTGCTGAATGTAGACTCCCAATGGCCAGCTTACCGGCCGTGAAGCTGGGCGTTGCCCCCCACAACACCATGGAAAAGTACCAGGTGCCGAGTGTCTCTCGCGTGAACGTAACGGTTCCCGCGGCGGGGTCCTCCGCGGGCGACCTCTTGGGCTGCTCCCCGCTCTACCCTCCGTGTCCCCTCTGAAATGAACTCGCGGGGCGAGAACAGCTTCCTACCGCCCGGGTTCCTGGGCTATGTCCACAGGCAGCCTGGGACCCCGGAGCACAGGAGGGAGCCCCAGAAACGTCCCAGCTTACGGGACACGAAGGAGAGCTCCAGTTGGCCTTGTTTTTATTTCTGGTGGTACTAAGGACCTTTTAACCCACTGGCCCTTTTTATTTTTTGAGACAGGGTCTCGCTAAAGTGCCCAAGCTGGCTCATCCCTGCGATCTCAAAGTGCTAAGATTGCAGGGGTGTGCCAGCACGCCAGAATAAATGGAGCTTCATTGCTCTTATACCTAACCTGACAGCTTTATTAAATGTTACACTAACTATTCACAGAAACTTCACTAATTTGGAAGCCCTTTGTAGGTTCAGTTTCCCTCTTTTTGGCAGGATTCTTTTGTGAGGAAGGGCTACTGAGATGTCCAGTGGTAAAGCAGATGTGTTTCTGGTGACCAGGACATGTTTGAAGATACTTTTGAGAGAAAAAAAAACGCATCATGTCCATCAGAACTGTGGGTACAGGTTACTGCTGCTGAAGGGGCCTGGCTGGAGCGCTTGTGCCTGGGCCTACCTTACAGCCCTGGGGCTGGTGCTCAGATTTTACTTCCTGATTAGGGATCTGGCTAACAGGACTGGATGACCGAATGCTTCTGACTCCAGGGGCTCCTAGTGCAAGGTTCACCCTGTATCCCCTGTCTGCAGCCTCTCCCCTTTCTTCCCCCCTAACTGTCTCAGCATCCCGCCACTGCTAATCCTCCAGCCCACAACCCTGGCCTGCATAGAGTTCTGCCATGGTGGCCATCTCTCTCCAGGTTGACCCATCTAGGTAGTTCCACTTTTTAGTACCACAGCCACGGGCTCCTGGTCCTCAGTTTCCTCCAGCACAGTGAAACTGAGATGGTTACCACGTGGAGGTGACGATCAAGCTGACTGCACAGGGTGGCTCTGATCAGAAGGCAGCTTCTTGGTTGGATGCTCAGTTTGGAGGTGGATGCTCGGATCAGGGGCCTAGAGAGAGTGCGTAAGGCCAGGAGTGCTCATGAGTGCCAGTGTCCTCCCTGCAGCCTGGAGGAGGGACATGGGTCGTAGGAGGAGCCCCAACATTGGCCTTGGAGAGATGGCACAGGGCTCTTCTCAGTGGAGGGCTGCTAGGCCTTCCTGGGCCGTTTTCTGCAGTGCAGATCTGGGAGACTCCTGCGCCGTGGTCCAGGCCACAGGGCAGCTGGGAGGTCGGCGGTGGGATGGGAGTAAGGAGTTGGGCACATGCTGGAAAGAGTGCAAAGTGGCATGTGGAGTGCGCTCGCTGACAGTCCTTCCTGGTAGATCTTGCAGGTGCTGAGTCCTGGTGCTCTGGGGGTGAACGTGGTGGTGGAGGAAAAAAAAACCAAAGTCAAGCACGTGATAAAACAGGTCAGAGCCAAGCCCTGAGACCCGTGTGGGGTGGTCCTATGGCAGTGGTTTGCTCAGTGGAACCCCTTCATGGCCAGGTTGGAGAAAGGCTTTTCAGCAGGTGGGAGGCACACCGGGTTGAGGAGTTGTGAGGATGGCACGAGGCTTGCCATCCTGTGTGCCTTGGCCCCCACCCTGCTGGGGAAGGAATGCTACTTTGCCACACCAGCCACAGGTCCTGTCACTTGCTCATTCACACCACGTGGCTGCCACTGACTGTCCCATTATCACTGGCAAGGGCAACAGGGCTTCCATTTGGCAGCCAAAGACAGAGAAGCTTGGGGCACCCCACTGCCACGACCACACAGCTTACAAGAGGATTTGAATTCTGAGGACACAATGCTCCTTAGTACAAGGTCACCTGTTTTCCCAAAAGGCAGTGCAGCCCAGAGTGGGTGAAGATAAGCCAAAATCCCATACAACTAAGGGAAGGACCAGGGGCAGCACCGTGGGGGGGGGGTGCAGCCTGCAGGGGCACACCCCTTTGTGTGCCCAGGGCAGTGTCTGGGGAGAGGAGCTGCTGGCAGTGTCCCCAGCACACTCTCCTCTGGGGTGTTGGTGGGGTGGGGACACAGTGGCATTCTGGGCTGACCGTATAGGTGAGTGGGCCCCAGGCCTGCGTCTGTGCAGCTCAGTAGCCCCATTGCCAGGCAGCTGGCCCGGGGTCCTCATCTACCTCCTGTTTTGTTGGTGGCTGTGGAATCAGCCCCTTGTCTAACCAGGGTGGCTCCCTGCCACTGGAAGATAAGGAGCTTTTGAAAAAGCTTTCTTTCTGAATAAAGATTTAGGGAGTGATACAGGTAGGGCTCATGTATCTTTCTAGCCTTTTTTAAAAGCATCTATAACCTCTTTGTTTTTACAAGAATGGTGTAGCCGAAATTGGTCATTTTCCCCTCCTAATTAATGGTGAATGTTGCCCTGCATCATTCTCAGAGCTCACTTTTTCTGGCCTGGCGTCCACATGGACACCCAACCTACTCAGGAGCCAAAGCTGACCCAGCAGTCCCCCTCTGAGGGATGAGCATTTAGCTGTTCTCTGTTTTTTTTCCAGTATAAAGAACTCTGGCGAATATTTGAGCAGTTTTGTGAGCGCCCGTGATTTCCCTGGGAGGAGGATCTCCCTGGGAAGTTCCCTGGGAGGAGGGTTTATGGGCATTTCTAAATTTCACTGTGTGTCTGCTGGATTCTCTTCTTTTGAAGGTGATGGTGATGGTGGTGGTGGCAGTAATGGAGTGATTGCTGGTGGGAGTGATGACAGTACCGAGGGGGCGGTAGCTCCCCCACCGTCACTGACCTGGCGCGCCTTGCCCCTGCAGGTGCAGTGCATTGACCATCATCATGCCAGCCAGGCCCTGGACGAGGTAATGCTGGAGGAGTTTCCTCTCTAGAGGAATGGAGCGTGGGGCAGAGACTGCTCTGTGCCCTCTCTTGGTGGAGTGAAGCGATCCTGGAGGGAGGAGCAGACCCAGTTCTCCACTGGTCACAGGGAGCCCCTGCTGAGAGCTGCCCCATTCACACACACAGGCGCTGACAGCCTGAAACACAGGGTCCCAGAGGAGATCGGGGAAGTGGTGCCCCAGCACTGTCCCTCAAAAAGCTTTTTTTCTTCAATTATGAAAACATTAGAACTGTAGAAAATTTGGAAAATACAGAATTGTTTACCAAAGAAAATGTAAATCATCCATAAGTCTACCATCCAAGACTGGCAGTGGCCACATCCTTGTTTACAATAATGGCAGCTATCAATCATTTGTTGCTGTTTTTCTTTTGAGATAGGATCTCACTTTTGTAGTTTAGGCTGGCCCTGAGCTCAGCCTGGAACTCACAGCAGTCCTCCTGCCTCTGTCTCCCGAGTGCTAGGATTACAAGTGTGAGCCACTACACCCACTTTGTGGTATGTGGTACTGATTGCTGATGGGCATGAGTCACCCCACCTGGCACCTGGCATTGTGCTGTCTGGCATTGTGCTGTGTGGTTACAGAAATCAAATTTAGGACCTTGGACTTGCAAAGCAGGCGTCAGAACCACTGAGCTAAATCCCTGGCCCTACACTCTGCCTTTTATTTTCTATTTATTTATTTATTTTTGAGACAGGGTCTCGCTTTTATTGCTGTTTTGTTTTTTTGAGATAGGATCTCACTTTTGTAGTTCAGACTGGCCCTGAGCTCAGCCTCCAACTCACATCACAGCAATCCTCCTGCCTCTGCCTCCCGAGTGCTGGGATTACAGGCGTGAGCCACCACTTCCGGCACTGTGGTATGTGGAGTTGATTGCTGCTAGGTGTGAGTCTCCACACTCAGTATTGTATGTGGTTACTGGGGAATCGAACCCGGGCCCTTGAGCTTGTAAGATAGGCGCCGGAACCACTGAGCTAACTCCTCGGCCCCACTCTGCCTTTTTAAAAAGAGAATTTCTAGTGAGTATGGGCTGGTGATTTAGTTCAGTGGTTCCTGTATCTGCCTCACATGCACAAGGACCTGAGTTCAGTCGTTGGTACCACACACCACAGAGCTGAGTATGGTGGCTCACACCCACCAGCAATCAGTACCACATACCACAATGCTGGGTGTGGCAGCTCTCCGAGGCAGAGACAGGAGGGTTGCTGTGAGTCCTAAGGCTGAGCTCGGCCAGCCTGAACTACAAAGTGAGACAGGAAAAAAAAGAGAGTCTTGCTAAACTGCCCAGGGTGATTTTAAATTTTCAATCTTGTTGCCTCAGCCTCCTAAGGAGCTGCGATTACAGATGTGTGCTGCTGTGCCCAGACCTAAGTAATGTCTCTTTGCCTTCCTAGTGTTATCACGGGGGTGAAATGTGTGCCCTCTTTCACGGTCATGTGATCATGCTCTCTGCAGTCAGTGCGCTTGTCCTGCGCCAGTCAGCGTCTCCGGTGTCCACAGTGTGACTGAGTGTGGACAGACATGGGAGGTGGCTGCAGCCCCCACGTGCCAAGACACTGTCCCTGCCCCCACACTTCACCGCCTGCGGTCTCCAGGGTGCCTTTTCTCCGTGCCTGATTGGGTTGTTTTCAAAGCACTGCCAGGGCGAGGGGTCAGGGCCTCCGCCCTTGGATGCAGCCCCTCTTCAGCCAGGCCTGCTGGCTCCCATCCTGTGCACCCCACTCTGCACCCCCATGCTACCTGCAGCCACGTGCTGAGAGGCAGAGCCCACACTGCACCCTTTCCAGTTTCAGTCTCATTTTCTCAAGGGCTTTGGGGTCCCAGGTCTCAGGCTGGGCGAGTACTCACCACGGAGCTGTCACTGTTTTCAGGCAGCTCTGGGAGGTTTGGAGGGAGCGTGAGGAGCTGGGCTCCACTGCAGAGCGTAGCTGCACATGCTGGAGATGGACACTCAGGCCGCTTGCTGCCCCCCCATCGCGCAGCTGGCAGCTGTGCTGGGGCTGGTGGCTGTGAGCTGCTCCCCTGAGCTCCTGGTGCTCTGCTTCACCCCACAGCTAATGCCACTGCTGCAGCTCCAGCACCCCCATGTTTCCATGTACGAGGAGATCTTCCAGATGTGGGACAGTGAGGTGGGTCAGGAGGGGCAGCAGTCACCTACTAGGCTGCACCGGGCTGTGACTCCAGCCACAGCCACCCTGACTGGGCTTCTGGTGGGATGGAGACCGTGCTGAGGCTCCGCTCAGTCTCCAGTGAGCCCAGCTACACTTTGCAGAGGAAGAGGCTGAGGCGAGGAGGCAGGCAGCAGGGTTGCCAGGGGTGCCCCATACTGTCAGGGCAGCTCGACCCCAAGCCAAAGTCTGAGTGCGTCTGTGCCTCCGGGAGGCTTTGGCCAGGGAAGGGCCTGGCCAGGAAGCCGCTGCGCTGCGGGTCATCCCAGCCCCCAGCCCGCACTCCCAAAGCTCCTGCATGTCCTCCGCCAGCTTCTCACCCACCGTGGTGCTGGAGGAGACGCACAGTGCTGGAGCTGCCGCTCTTCTGTCCTGGTGGGCTGGAACTCCCTGGGGCCACAGCTGCTGAATGGTGGGCTGTGCTGCACCTGCGTCCTACGTCTCAGAGGTGTTGGGTGCCTCCCAGGCGGGACTGAAGTGGCGGGGGGGCTGCTGAGCAGGCCCTGGGAGGTGGAGGGGACCTCAGTGCAGAGTGTCAGGACATCTCACATCAGTGACCCTACCTGAGCCTCATCTTCCCTTCCGTCAGCTGGGCCCTTAGGAAGTCCTGGGGTGGGCTCACTGTGCGCACCCCCACATACCTCCCAAGTACCCTGAAGCTCTCAGCAAAGGAGAGGTAGCTATGAGAGCGTTTCACTACAGAGGGAGCCCCAAGGTGGTCCTGCTCCATCTGCTGGGCCCCAGGCGGGGAGGCGCCACAGAGGACACGGGTCACAGCTGGTGGGGGAGGCGTGGTCACTCCAGCCCAGGGACCCACTCAGTCACCAGCCAAGGGCACCCAGTGTGGATGGAGCCCCCAGAGGGCGCTGCTCACTGGCCTGCCGATGGTGGCTGCAGGGAGGGGCCACGCTGGAGACACCATCTGAGGGCCTGGTGGTCCACAGGCCTCCTCCATGTTCCTCTGCCTGGTGATGGAGTACAACCCAGAAAGCTTCCAGGATGTCATTGAGGCGAAGAGGAAGGAGAAAGCTGTCTTAGCTTCTGAGGTGAAGCCTGTGACCCCAGAGCCCTGCAGAGGGGCTGAGGGGCGGAGGAAGGGCAGGGCCCTGGTATGTGCATCCAGGTGCGTGCACCACCGTGGCCCCAGACCTGAGGTGTGATCTCTTCAGAAGAGTCCCAGGTGGTCACCGCGGTTCAGCAAGCCTCAAGGTCTCCAGGCCCAGGCTGTGTGTGGTGGCTCGTAACTGAGAGATGTCGCTGCCTGACCCCATTGTCCCTGAGCCATGTCCCTCTCGGGCTGACCCCAGCGGTGCCTGTCCAGGTGCCCACACTTGTTCCCACTGGGGCTGTTTAGATGCAGACTGTGCTGGTTTCTTGCAGCCTGCATGTGCACCTGCCATTTGAATTTCAGATTTTTTTCTGTGCCTGTTCAGGTGTTTTGCCTATCTAAACATTTAGGTGGGTTTTTCTCTTATGATTGCCTAGTTTTTATTTTGTTTTTTGTTTTTTGGGGTTTTTTTTTTTTTTTTGATATTATGAATTGAACCCAAGACCTTTATACTCAGCTACATTCTTGGCTCTGCCTAATTTAAAAAAATTTTTTGAGACAGGGTCTTAGTAAGTCACTAAGTTGCTAAAGCTGAGATCAAACTTTCACTCTTCTTGCCTCAGCCTCCCCGAATGCTGAGATTGCAGGCATGTGCCCAGCTTCCCGAAGTTCCCTGTGCATTCTGGATGTGAGTCAGAGTATCTGCCTCTGCTCACAGTCCTTACCTGCCGAGTCACTTGCTTAATGACATCCTGTGATGGGCAAAGGTCTTGGTGGTGGCGAAGTCCAGATTGTCAGTGTCTCCCCTTGCTACAACAGTGCCTGCTCCTGGTGGCGGCAGTTCCTCCTGTACCCAGGTCCTGAGGCTCTATCTGCTTCCTCCTGGAACTGGGTCACCCCACATTCCCTGTGGGTGGGACCCAGGTGGGACCTGCCCACATCACCTCTGCTTGAACTTCTCAGCAGCACCCTGCGCAGTGAGCCAGGCTCCAGTAGGGCCCAAGAGACAGAAAGCCTTCAGAATGTCTGGTTCCCAGCAGAGCTCTGTCTTGAGCTCCCAGTGTGGGGCAGCCTGACACACAGAAAAGCCACCATGGGCACAATGTGGGCTGGGGCCCTGGGCACCTGGCGTCCCTAGTAAGCCACTGTCCTGCTGCCACTAAGAGGCTCACCTGCTTATGCTGGATCCACGCTTCTCCTCAGTGGCTGCAGAATATGCTGGTCCAGATTCTGGATGCCCTGGAGTTCCTGCACCACCTAGACATCCTGCACAGGTGACGTGAAGGGGCTCACCTGGTGCACGGCTACAGGAAGTTCAGGACAGTGTACAGACAGGGGCATGTGGGGGCAGGGACCCAGGTGGGAAGGCTGGGAAACCCCAGTTCCACACGTGTGCATCTTAAAGGAACAGAGACTCCTGCATGGGGCCTGTGCACAAAGGGAGCATGCATTTAACTGCTTGAGTCCCAGATGACCTGTCGGTCATTACACAGTGGTGGAATCAGCCTCCTGGTCAAGGGGAGACCACACTGAGGGCCGTGCTAGGCTAGCTCAGACCTGTGATTCTCCTGCCTCAGCCCAGACGGCTGAGGTTACAAGCTTGTGCTCCCATGTTTGGCTAGAAATGGTTTACCAAGTGGACTGAGACGGGGCATTTTCTGGAGCAGAGAGGAGGGATGGGGAACAGGTGCACATGTGGCCCCCAGAAGGGCCCCCAAGGTCACCCTGCAGGCCCAGGTCCACCTCTGGGTTGCAGGAACCTCAAGCCATCAAACATCTCCCTTGTGAGCCGGAACCACTGTAAGCTGCAGGACCTGAGCTGCCATGCACTGATGACTCACCGAGCCAAGTGGAAGGTCCGCGCAGAGGAAGGTGGCCGTGCCCCCCAGCTGGGAGACAGTGTGAGGGTGGCCCTGGGCACAGGGGGTGGGTGTGGCCGTCGTGGGTATTGAGCCCTTCCACCGAGGAGGTTGCCATGGTGGGTGTGGACTCCAAAGAGATCCCTCACCTGGCCTGCAGCTGGGCAGCAGTACCACCAAAGGGACTGGGTGCAGTTCCAGCACTTAGAGAAAGAGCCCTGTGGAATGAGGGACTGGTTGTGATGCCCACAAAACTGTTAGCCCTTGCTGGGGAAAACATAGCCCCAGAAAGGAGATTGAAATGGGGGACAGAGGCCCTATGGGGTGTGAGTGCTAGCTATGAATGGTACTGTACCGAGGCCTGAAATAGCCCAGGAGATGGTGGAGGTGGGCATGGGGATGAGTTTTCTTTATTTGAAAAAGGGCTGGAAAAGGGACCTGGGCCTCAGTCCTGTGACAGCTGTCCCCAGTGGGCAGAACAGCCATGGGCAGAATTCCAGAGCCCTGGAGTAGCAGCAGCTGGTGGCACTCTAGCCTTGGTGCACAGAGGCTAGATGAGTGGGCAGACAGATGGGTGGTAGAGTAGATCTGTGGATGAGTGAATGAGGGGACGGGATGGTAGGGTAGATATATGGATGGGTGAATGGCAGGATGGGTGGACCAAGGGGGACATGGTTAGATACATGGATGAATGCAAGGTAGGATGGATGCTTGAATGGATGGATGGCAGAATATATGGATGGGTGGATGACAGGATATATGGCTGGGTAGATTGTAAGCTGGATGGGTGGGTGATAGAATATGTAGGTGGCAGGATGGTAAGATGGCAGGATGGATGATGGGTGATGGGTGACAGGATGTATGGAGGAGTGGGTCGTGTGATGGGTGGGCAGGCGTGTATAAGGAGATGGATGGATTGACGGAAGGTGGGGAAGGCACCAGACCTTGGAGAAAAGCTGTCTAGCTGGGAAATGGTGGTCTAGAGAGGGAAGAGTGGTCATGAGGCTAAACGGGCTGATTGGGCGCTGAGGACCCTGGTCTTCTGGTTCCTGTCCTGGGGTTCAGATTTAGAAACTCTGGTAGTTGGAACTTGCTCCACGTCCCTGACATTTGGAAGGAGATGTGGAGAGAGGGGCAGATGTGCACCTTCTAGACACGTGCCTCTTCCTGCTCCTCAGCCACCCAGGACAGACACGCACGCACACCAGGCGGCCTGAGGGATACTGACTGAGCTCAGCATTTCTCCCCAGCTGAGACCCACTTAGAGGCCTAGCTGAGCAGGGGAGTAAGACCCTCTGCCCAGCTTGTGTCTCAAGCTGCTTTTGGGGCACAAGAAAGGGACAGAGCCAGGTTGGCACGGCTTTGTCCTGCTGTGCCCCAGGGAGCACAGAACTGAGTGGGTTCCCTTTTCTTTGAACAGACCCCTGCAAGAAGTCCTGGATGGCCCCAGAAGCCCTCAGCTTCTCCTTCAGTCAGAAATCGGACATCTGGTCCCTGGGATGCATCCTCTTGGACTTGGCCAGCTGCTCCTTCCTGAATGTGAGTCGCCTTCCACCCATGTACCCGACTTGGCTCCTGCTGGACTCTGGCGAGGACATGGTGGCCATAGCCAGCCATGCATGTGCCTCAGCCTTACCAGTGGCTGAGGACACCCAGCCGGGCGCCCTTGCTGGTGCAGGACACTGAGATCACGGCCTAGCGCCCATAGGTTGGAGGTGCAGGCTGTCCCTGTGCATGCTGGAGGGTGGCTCCCTCTTGTCCCTGCTTGGCTTGTGCCCCAGAACATCCTGGGCAGAGAGCAGAAGACAGAGAGCCAGGCAGGCCCTCATGTGGCTGTGAAGAGGAGCCCGACCGTAGGGAGAGCTAGGAGCCCAGGGCCCACGGTGCCCAGAAGCAGGAAGGGCCCTAGTATCCCCTGCCTCTCCCAGACCCCAGGCTACACCTCTGAGAAGCGCCATGTCCTCCCTCTCTGTGGAAGACTCTGGGGGAGTTCCCCTATCCCCCCATGAAATGATCCTAGGCCCTGCCCATTTTCTGGCCCTCTTATAAGCTGGGTCCAGATAGGACAAACTGACCCAGGGATTAGCTCAGTGGCACTGCGCCTGCCTGGTAAGCATAAGGCCCTGAATTTGATTCCTGATACCAGAAAAAAATAAAAATTAACAAAAACAGGGCCAGGGATTTAGCTTAGTTTCAGGCGCCTTCCTGGCAAACATAAGGTTCATTTCCTGGTAACCACATACCACGATGCCAGGCATGGTGGCTTATGCCTATAATCCTAGCACTTGGGGGGCAGAGGCAGGAGGATTGCTGAGTTCAAGGCTGAGTTCAGGAGCAGCCTGAACTACAAAGCAAGACCCTATCTCAAAAAAAAAAAAAAAAAATTAACAAAAACATAGGACAAGCCAAGTTGTCCTTGGTCTTGCTCTCTGACCTGTTTCCATAAAGGTGCTCTGGCTCTTGTGGCCTCCATCTGGCGGCTGGCCTCTGATCCCCTCAGGAGTCCCGGTTCCTGGCACCTCCCTTGCTCATGGCCAGTCCTAGCTTTCACCTCTCACAGAAACACACAAAACTGCTGTTTTCGCAGGGAGAGGAAGCCATGTACTTGCGGAAGGTGCTCCACCAGCAGCCAGCCAACCTGCGGCCCATACTGGAGAGCATGACGGAGAGGCAGGTCCCCCTGGCAGACACCTTCTCACTCCTCCTCCCTGCGATGCTGCAGGTCAACCCCTCGGACCGAATAACCATCAAGTGAGCTCAGGGCCTGGTTTGTGAGCTGACAATTGTGACAGTTACCTTTCAGCATCTTTCCACCCTAACAGTCAGGGCACTGGCCTGAGCCCCGGTATGTGGCACTGCACCTGCGCACGGGGCCACACTCTGCACACTGAGAATACCATCTTGATGTCCCTGCATGCCCATGGGCTGCCCCAGCCAGGCTGTCCCCTGACTGGCCTCATCTCCATCAGTTCGGGGTACGGCTCAAGTCCAGGAAAGTTTAATCCTAATTTTAAATCAGACAAGAAAAACTGCAGAAGAGAAAAGCATCGGTCTTTATACCCACAGTCATAAGATCCGATTGTTTCTGTTTTATGGGGTCCTGAAGGTAAAAGGCCCAGGGCCAGGGTGACCCAGCACCAGCACAGAGAAGTCCTTAGGCACTTGCTGGGCCTGTGGGCATCGGGAGAGATGCAGCCAGATCCCACCTCGGGAGGCTGGTGACCAGGAAGGACGAGGCTGGGGTACAGGATGCCACTGGCTGTCTGTGACTCCTGCTAGGGACGTGGTCCGCATCACCTTTGGGGGAAGCTCGTTCAAGTCCTCATCTCTGCATGTGCCAGTGATACCCGAGACCGTCACCAACGTGCTGCTAGAGGGCAACATGGCCAGCATTATAGGTGAGGCTGGGGACAGAGGCAGGTGTCTAGAGGGCGGCACCTCCCCCGTTCTGTCCCAGTGGGCTTGCTCTCACCCCAGCCCTTCGCATCCACTACAGCCCATGACTTCCGCGCTGAGGATGCTGCCCACCTTGACACCCAGCATAGCTCCCAGGCAGGCCCTGGCCCGCCTCCCCCCACATCCCCATGCCTGGCTCTTGCTCCTGAGCAGCCTGTGGCCCTTTCGCAGGTGTGGTGCTACATACTGGGGCTCAGGGCAGGTTCTCAAGAGACTTGGGCTTGAGCTGGGACAAGGCTCAGTAGGGTGAGGAGTAGGGCCCCATCTTGGGCCTTGAGGGTAGGAACCTCAGGACAGTAGCATGCCCAGCAGCTGGGCCAGTGTGGCACCTGGGACCCAGTGTGATGGCCCTGTTCCCTCCTCTCCCCTGCAGAGGTCATGCAGACGTTCTCCAGCCACGTTGAGGTCCAGCTCAGAGCCATGAAGAAGCTTATGTTGATGCCTGAGGACCAGCTTGGTAGGGGCTGCAGAGGCCTGCTTGCGTTCCCAGGACAGGCCTATGCCAGCTTGGGCAGGGGGCAATACAGAATTTTCTCTCTGCCACTCCCATGGGTGGAGGACAGGGTAGATCCAAAGTAAGATAGATGTCTGTCTGTCCCACCATCCCTGTGATGGATATTCAAGCTGTTTCTTGTCACCTGCTCATGCAAATAGCACTCTGCTGGACTAGCTGATGGACGTGCACCTGTGGCCTAAGTGCTTGGGTAGGGAGAGGCTGAAGGCCACCTGCACCGACATACCAGCTCACACCTGAGTCCCTGAGGACATCTTCCCACTTTCCTCATGAACATCTGCAGTCTCCTCAGTGATTTTTTTGGGACAGGGTTTCCCTGTATAGCCCAGGCTGGCCTTGAACTTGTGATGACCCTTCTGCTTCAGCCTCCTGAGTGCTGGGTGACAGATGTGGGCCGCCGTGCCTGGCTACTCAGTAATTTTTAAAGAGTTTTTGCCAAAACCTGTTTTAATAAGCTCTCTCCACTTAGCTGGGCATGGTGGTATACATCTATAATGCCAGCTACTTAGGAGGCAGAGGCAAGAGGACTGAATTTGAGACCAGGCTGGGCAACATATGAGGCTGTTTCAAAGAAAAACAAAACATTTAAGCTGCCTCACTTGCTGTAGTGTCTGTCACAATCACATGCCCACCTGTCCATTCTTCATCCAGCTGTCTATCCTCTCCACTCATGGAAGTAGCCAAGGACCCAGAGGTTTGTCACAGGGCTGAGGCTGTGGAGAAGATGGCACCTACTGTGGACCTGTATTCCCCCTTTCTGCAGCAGAGCTGGAACTAGCTGGAGTTGGGGAAAGGAAAGGAAGATTTCCTCCCTGTTCCACCCCTGCCACATGCAGCCTTGCTTGGTGCCAGGTTTGCTGTGGCTTTGTGCCCTGGTGCCAGCGCTCTGCCCATGCCATGCTCACTGTAAGCTACTCACTGTCCCCATGGGAGATGGCCAGGAGGCCGAGGCAGGAGGGGCACGGGGACTGGACCTCTGAGCTGGAGTGGCTGTTAGAGGGCAAGCGCCTTCCTCTTGCCATTGTCTTTTCTTTTTTCTTTGAGACAGTGTCTCGCTTTGTAGTTCAGGCTGGCCCTGGGCTCAGCCTCCAACTCACATCACAGCAATCCTCCTGCCTCTGCCTCCCGAGTGCTGGGATTACAGGCAGGAGCCACCACGCCCAGCACTGTGGTATGTGGTACTGGCTGCTGCTGGGGTGAGTCTCCACACCCACTATTGTATGTGGTTACCAGGGATTGAACCTGGGTCCTTGTGCTTGCAAGACAGGGGCTGGAACCACTGAGCTAAATCCCCGGCCCTTTTCTTTTTTTTTAAACCAGTTTTTTGAGATGAGCCCGCTCTTTCCAGGTTGGCCTCTCATCTCTTAGTGGCCCTTCTGCCTCAGCTTGCTGAGCGCTGAAATTCCAGGTGTGCACCACCACGCCTGGCTGCCACCCCCGTTTTCTCAACTGAGAAGTGCGGCTTGTGAGAGGAATGGTCTTCCTCCTGAGGCTGCTCGGAGCACATTCCCAGACAAAGCCTGGCTTGGTGCTGGCATTTCCGATCCCTGGACTCGGGCGGCACTCACGAGGCACAGGCAGGATTTCTAGAGTACACAAGTTTAAGACAAATCTAAGCAGCACAGTCAGACTCTATCTCATAAAAGAAATGTGGTGATTTTGAGCTCGGAATGTAGTTCAGTAGTAAGCGCTTGTCTGGCATTTCAAGAGAAAGCAGACGCCTCAGCAGCCTGGATACAGCCAGGTCAGCAGCCTGGATGCAGCCAGGGGACACGGGGACCAGTCTCCTTTGCCTTTCTCTTCACCAGCCCGGCCCACCACGTTCTGGGCCCGAGGTCCAGCCCCGCCCACCCTCCTCCTGTGCCTGCCTTGCAGGGCTGCCGTGGCCCCCGGAGATGGTGGGGGTGGTGGTCACCACCATGAAGCAGCATGAGAGGAACCTCGACGTGCAGCTGTGTGCCTGCACCCTGCTGCTGCGCATCCTGGGCCAAGGTGGGCATGGCCGGAACCGGATCTCTTCCAGGGCCACCTGACCACCCCTGGGCAATGCGCTGGGCTTGGAGGCTGGAGGTGTTGCCCAGGGAGAGGCAGGGCGGGCGGGCTGCATCCCCTGCAGGGCCGGTCATTGCCCAGTGCAGGCACATCCCTGAACTCTGCCCAAGAAGAGGCCCCTCCGGCTCTGGGTGGTGAAGAGCTGGCTTAACTGACTTCGATTTTTGTACCTCAGCTATGTAGTTACCTTCCCAGCTTTAATTCTCAGGGTGCAGTTCCACAAGCTGTTTAGATTCCTTTGTAGTACAGGGAGCCCTGGTCCTCGTCCGCACGTGAAGAGCGGATGCCAGGCCTATACTGCTCATGGCCACAGAGCTGTGGCCTGAACACCGGTGTGGCCGTGAGCGTGGGCACAGCCCTGCCCTCGTCCTCTGCTCCCCATCTGGGGCCTGGAACTAAGGTGGACCTGGGTTTCTGACCACCATGTGGAGATGCTGCCCCAGTCAGGGGCGGGGCACCAGCCCTGCGCTGAACCCAAGCTCCCCTGCCCGAGCAGCACTGGTGCGTGACGTGGATGCCAAGGTCCCCTGGGATAGTGCCTTCAACTCCGTGCTGCTGAGGAGCATGCAGACACACCCTGACTCGACGCGGCTCATCAACAAGATCTATAGCATATTCACCATCATCTCCAGCCATGGTGGGTCTGGCTCTGCCGCCCTCCTGCCCGCTGGGGAGCCAGGTCCGCCCAGGAGGGCTGTGCCGCGGGAGGCCCAGCGCTCGGGCCCAGGCAGTTCTGCCCAGATATGCACAGACACAGGCGACACTGGTTGGCCCATGACCTGCATTTCTCCGCTTGCTGGGTTCTGAGCAGCAGCCAGGCTGGGCCACGGTGGATGAGAGGTCACCCGGGGCTCACCAGGAACAGTAATGCCCTTTCCATTCCTCCCAGCCCACTCTGCTCAGGGACCCCAGCCAGAGTGCCTGGCTGGCCATCAGGGGGAGGGCGGGACTGTGGTAGCACTGTGTGCCCCACCCAGGTGAGCCCACTCTGGGAGAGGAGTCAGCTAAGAGCCAAGTAGCCAGGTGCTGGGTAACCCTCCACTGTGAAAGGAAGGCATGGCCTGGCCCGAATGGGAAGCCACAGTGCCTGGTAATGGGGTAGATGGTGGCCCCAGGAGTGGACAGTGTCCCCAAGCCAGCCTGTCCCCATCTTTGGATCCGCATGGACATGAGCCTGGCACAGGGCAGGCACCCATGAACGTGGGTCAGAAGGGACCATGATGCCCAAGGCCAGTGGCAGGTGAGATGGCACCCGGGAAGGGTTCTGGAGAGCTCTGCCCCTTGCCACTCAGAGTCAGCTTCTGAGGAGCTGCAGAAAGCTGGGTTGTGCGAGGTCATCCTGCAGCAAGTGAGCCACTTTCTCCAGGACCGAGACATCTGCCTCAATGGCCTGGGCCTGCTCTGGGCGCTCCTGGTGGACGGTGAGGCCTCCTCCACGGTCCCACTGCCACACTGCCCAAAGGTCCCTGAGCCAGGCAGCAGAGGGAGGTGAGGGCAGGGAAGGGAGGGGGATGTGGTGACACCTGGGCTCCAGGCTCAGCTGGTGAGCAGGACGACCATCCTGCCTTCTGATCTAGTCAGGCCCTCGGCCTGTGCTGCCCCTGACTAGGCCCCACCTTGGCACTCCAGCGGGCAAGGGGGGCAGAAACCTGGCTGTAGAACTGCAGTCCTTCGTGTGGTAGTGAATTCCACCCAGGCTGGCAGGGGCAGAAAGCCCTCATCTCTCAGCCCCAAGAACACACACTATCCCGCTTCTGTTGTGCTGTATGAGGGAGGAGCAGCAGGGTTGGGCAGGAGCACAGCACGCACTCCAGCTCTGAGTGTCCCGTCTGTGTCCCGGAGCCAGCTGCCATCGTGAACAGAGGCACCTTGGAGAAGCTCTCCACACTGGTGGTCCAGGTGCTGGGAACCTTCCCTATGGATGTGGAGATGGCTGAGGCCAGTTGCGCAGTGCTCTGGCTGCTGTCCTTCCTAGGTGAGCGGCCTGCGTCCTGGGGAGCAGAGGGCTGCTCAGGACACCCCTGGGGGTGACGAGTGATGAAACCCTGTCCTCCACAGGCTGCATCGTGGAGGAGATGCTGGAAGAGGTGGTGGTGCTGCTCCTGCGAAGCATCCGGCTGGGACAGGGGAGAGCCCAGCTGGTGAACAACGCCTACCGGGGCCTGGCCAACCTCACCAAAGTGTCTGGTGAGGTGGGCCTGGCACGGGCTGCCGCCTGAAGGCCCCGTGTCAGGATGAGGGGGGGCCTATGGGAAATGCAGGGTCACAAGATCAAAGGAACAGGTCCTGGTTGGAAGTAACCCACGTGACATTCAAAGCACTGGCCCCTGGGAGTCTGTTTCCCCTGCGGGAAAAAGGTGTAGAGAGGCTCTCTTCCCTTCGGGAGTGAGAGAAGCCACGGCAGGTGCCTGAGGCCAGACCTCGTACATGCCTCCTGAAGCCACACCACAGGCTCTGAGCAGTGGACCGCCTACAGGAGCCGGGGCCTTGCACCAGGTGGCAGGAGCAGAGTTGCACTTGGGAACAGCTGGCGAAATCTGCTTCCCTATCGGTCCATGCAGAGTGGAGAGTTCCCAGGAAGCCAGTGAAATCGGTGCTAGGATCATCCCATCTCCCAGAGGAGCTGTGGGCCATGGGACTGGCCCCGGCCCTTTATGAAGGTCCCTGTCCCTCCCCCAGAGCTGGCGGCCTTCCGGGTGGTGGCACTGGAGGAGGGCAGCAATGGCCTCAACTTGCTGCAGGAGACCTATCAGCTCTACAGGGACGACCCCGAGGTGGTGGAGAACCTGTGCATACTGCTGGCCCATCTCGCCTCCTACAGTGAGGGCCCCGGTGGTCACCTCCCCGGGAGCCAGCAGGCGGGTGGGGAAACCCCGAGGGCCCTCTAAAACCACTACTCTGCCATACCCACCCTCTGCTTCTTGCTGAGGGGCATGTGCAGGCCCCAGAACCCGGGGGGGGGGGGTGCTGTCCCAGGCTAGGGGAACGCTAGGTGCAGGGTCTGGGCTCAGGGCCTCTGCTCCCCTACAGAGGAGATCCTGCCAGAACTGGAGTACAGTGGCATCAAGGCGCTGGTCCTGGACATCCATGATCGCTTCCCTTCTAGTCTGGTGAGTCAGACCAGGAGCCCTGCTGAGGATGGGGCACTATCTGGAGCTAAGTCCCTACTAGAGCCTTCAGGATTGTTCTGTCGGTCCAGGGCCAGAGCAAAGCTACGTGTGCAGCCCTCTGACCTGTCAGCCTCTGCGGCCATGCAGTACACACCCTGTAGCCATCGGACAAGTGACCCTTTTCTTTCCCTCCAGGAGCTGGTTTCTTATGCAAAGAAAGTACTGCTGAGCCTGGAGACAGTTACACCCTCCAGCCTTGGGGACATGGAGCTGCCTGGTGCAGCCTGCAACCTCTCAGAGGACTTTTCTGCCCTCCCGTGAGGAGCTGCTCTTCCTGTCTTGGGTGTAGGGAGAAAGCCCCCAGGCTGCCCTGAGTGACTAATAATAAAGTAGCCCAAATCCTGGCAATGTGGGTGTGGCTGGCTGTAGTGGCACTCAGTGCCCACTGAAGTCCTGCCCAGCAGGATTCCAAACATGGGAAGAAGCCATCTTCACAGGGCCACGTATTTATTTGTGGCTGGGCATGGAACCAGGTCCTTGCACATACAGGGCAGGCCTCACAAGCCCTACTATCTCACACAGCCATGTCTGTCAAGAGATGTTGGGTAGGAGCCCCCTTTTCAGCATGGCACGCAGGGGCTTGGCTTGGCTTGACTCACTGGTGCTGTGATCTGCTAGAGCCCACAGGCTTTCCAGACCAGGAGAGGCACTGGCAATGGTGGCTGAGTCTTGAATCTGCATGGTAGGTCCAACTCTCTGCTGGGTGGTGGCCTGTGCCAATCCAGGGCCAAATTAAATAAATGGGAGGGAGGGGACCCTGGCCCACAAAGTTTCCCTCTAGGGCCCGACGGCTGCAGGCAAGTCCTCAGAGAGGCAGCCACCATGCCAGCCTTTGCATGTCACTCGCTGCTGCGGGCACCTAGCCCCTCCCCTCACCCATGACAAGAGGGCAAAGTGCCTTGAAGGCCCTGAGCACCAGGCCAATCTGCCCACAGCCCATTACCAGAGCAGTGGGGGCAGCCAGGCGTCGGCTGCCCTCAGGGTCAGCACCGAGTCCTCAAGACCCCTCCGGCTACACCTCAGACACACACCTCGCCTCCTCCCCTTCCCTCCCTTGCCAACACAGTCCAGAAGGGACCTGGTCCAGCATCCTGGGAATTATGTCCTGTGCTCATGGTCTTGAAGCAGCTTGGCAGAGTTGCTGCTTTCAGTGATGAGACTTAACTCCACAATCGGGTCTCATGCTGGGGCCGAGGCGACTCTCAGGACAGAGAGCAGGGCTAGGCGTCCTCACTGTGGTGGTCCTGGGCAGGAGCTGGGGGGCGCCTGTTCAGCACGACACTCTCCCAGTCCCTCTTCACCATGATGTAGAGCCTCATTGCTGCCTGGGCATCCTGGATCTGAACGATATACAACCGTACCAACTGTCTGGTTAGTACTGTCAGCCACTGACTGCTGGGCCCTTTATGCCAAGCTGTCCTGCAATCCTGTGACCTGGCTGTGCCCATTTACAGGGGTGGGAAGGGAACCCGAGGCAGAATGCAGAGGCCTGGACTTGTTGGGTTTATCAGGTGACCCTTGTGTCTGGGGCTGGGATAGGGCACTGGGGCACGAGGAGCCCAAGGACCACACAGGCTGCTGCCGGTCCCGGCGCAGAGTGGGGGCTGGGCAGTTCTGTCCACCAAGGGCTCACGTCGGGCCTGGTCGCAGTGCTGAGGGGTGGGACTTGTGTGTGCACAGCCTCTTAGGTCTTATGAAAGACAGCTGTTAACCAGCAAGACAGTGCCCGCTCTCTCACTTCCTGTGCGGCCGGCCACATGACTGCCCCTCTCCTGCAATCTCCTTCATTTCTTCTGCCGTGAGGCCTTCTTAAGACCCCAGCCACCACTATGCCCGTGGGCTCCAGGGGCCCATAAACCTCATCTCTTCATAAACTACCAGCCTCAGGTCTTTTGCTATTATAACAGAAAATGGACTGATACAGCCTTCAAGTAGACTGGTGAACTCTTCTCCAGATAATTATGAGATAGTTTTTTGATACTGATTTTTTGAGTTTTTTTGGTTTGTGGTATCGTGGACCAAACTCAGGCCCTTGTGCTTCCAAGGTAGGTGTGGTACTACTTGAGCTAAATCCCCAGGCCTGGATACTGTGTTTTTAAGATTTAACATTTAAGCTTACTGTGCTGTTCCTTTTTTTTCCTAAACAGTCTTCTAAAAGAGCTATCCCGCCCTAGTCATCAGCCATCTCCTCTAGGTCAAACAGACCTGGATTTCGGGGTCAGGGACAAGTCCATCCCAAGGACTGTCACTCACAAGACACCTACTGAGCAATGCTCTGCTTGCTGGACTCTGACACCCAGGATCTTCTCAGATAGCAGCTTCAGAGATGGCCTTCCACTCTGCAAAGGGAGAAGAGACGGCTATGGCACCAGGGGGCAGGCATCTCCACAGGCTCTGGCTGGGCAGGAGAGATGGCTGCTGAGTGCTGCCCAGGCAACATGCAGCCCCTCTCCAGCTGGTCAGTCAGTGGAGGAGTTGGCCAAGTGCAGCTCAGTGGCATGTATGTTCCCTAGTATAAGGGAAAGGAGCCCGCACCCCATCTCTGTCCTGGGCCCCACTGGTGTCTAGGGGCAGGGCCACCCTTGGAGTCTGACCACCTCACACTTATTCCCAGGCTGGCTATGAAAGAACTCTGCTTTTTTCCCACTTTTTGCAGTGCCAGGGTGAAGCCAGGGGTTCATGTGTGCCAGGCTTATGCCTACACTGAGCTGCACACAGCTCTTCTTTTTAGGCTCTTCCTCAAAGTTAAAAAGAAAAACAAAACAAAAATGCTTTCAAGCCAGCTGTCAAAGACCAGGGCTGACAGCCCCTGTCCCCAAGTCTGGACATGGACATACCTTCACTTGCCTTTTGAAAGGTTTGTACTTCTGTGTGTCCCGGATCTTCTTTTTCGGATGATCAAGAAACAGCACCTAGAGGAAATAATAGGCACTTTAGTTTGAGGCAGTAGAAACTTCTTTTTGCAAACATCTTACAGAGAGTCCCATTATATAGCACGGCCCCCTACAAAATGAAGGACAGATATGGAACTGAACCTATGGAAGAAATCATCGGCTTGACCAATAGTGCTGCCTGACAGAACTGCATTAATAAAATCTTGATGGGTCATGGAATGAGCTCAGTGGTTCCGGCACCTGCCCGGCAAGCACAAGGTCCAAAGCTCGATCTCTGGTACCACACACAACAATGCTAGGCATGATGACTCATACCTGTAATCCCCGCACTTGGGAGGGTTGCTGTGAGTTCAAGGCTGGCCTAAGCTACATAATGAGACCAGGGACAGTCTGAACTACAAAGCAAGACCCTATCTCAAAAAAAAAAATAAACCTTTTTTTTTTTTTAGGTTTTTTGAGACAGGGTCTCGCTTTGTGGTTCAGGCTGGCCCTGAGCTCAGCCTCAAACTCACATCACAGCAATCCTCCTGCCTCTGCCTCCCGAGTGCTGGGATTACAGGCGTGAGCCACCATGCCTGGCACTGTGGTATGTGGTACTGGCTGCTGCTGGGCGTGAGTCTCCACGCTCAGTATGGCATGTAGTTACCGGGGACTGAACCCAGGTCCTTGCGCTTGCAAGACAGGCGCCAGAACCACTGAGCTAACTACCCGGCCCTCAAAAAATAAAAATCTTAAAATTGAGGAAGTAGGAGAAAAATAGTCAGCAATCTGTTTAATGAGCTGGTTCTGCAGCAGGAGAAGTCAGAAAGGAGATTTCAGCGGCTCATCGTGCAACCCCAGCCTGGTGGTTGACTGGTACACGGCCTGCAGGGATGTGTGAGGACACACACACCGCATGTATGCATACACATACAGGATGAGATGGGAAGACAGGACTCTGCAGAGGGACATGTCACCCTGGGGGCCATTTCTGAAGATGACTCCAAGCGTGAACGGGACTGGCCTTGTTATTTTTTAGTACACATTATTTTTATCTGTTTGGTGTACAGATGCTAAGCATACACTCGACCACTGAGTTATGCCTTACCCCAAATTCAGAGGTCTGAGGCCCTTAAGGTCTGGGGTGCCAGAGGCTGGATTGTGAAGGAGACTTGGCCTGGTATAGCTGTCCAGTTACCGCGTCTCCATCCAGGACCCACAGAGGCCTGGGAGCTGACAGCAGCAGGCTTTGCCTACTGGGGAGGGAAGCCCCAGGAAAGGAACCGGGCAGCTTGGGCTGCACCAACTGCTCACTCAGAAGTGCTGAGGCTCAGCTCCACTGTCCGGAAGAGCAGCTCAAAGCTCTGGTGGTTTTACAGGATGAGGTGAGGCCACTGGAGGGCCTCAGGAAGCACCTTAATGAAGCAGCCCAGGGAAGAATGGAGGGCAGCTCTCCCCACTGACCACACGGGGCCAGCATTCTACTCAACAGACCATGCAGGTGTCTGGGAACCCACCGGACCCAGGCGCTGAACCCAGCACTAGGCTCTGCTGGGTAAAGCAGTCCCCCGTGAGCAACCAGGCGGCACCGTCTGCAGGGACACAGGTGTCCCTCAGGAGGTCCCCAGGAGCACCTTGGCCAGTTTCCTCCATTTGCTCTGGGACTGGAGCCCCAGCACTGGTATGGCCCCCGGAACATAGAAGCAGCTTGGTGCAGGGTGTTAAATGTCACTACCAAAGCACTCTTGACATAGAACACAAACTCCAGGATAAAAAGCCCTGTGGTGGCATTCCTGGAGACAGCACGAGAGCACAATGAACCTGAAGCTAGGGGAAGCACACCTTTAAATCATTGTGCAGTGCGTGCCCCACCAGGATCCTGCCCTTCAGCATCTCTGCCACTTCGTTCTGCACAACTTCAAGCTCTTCTCCTGAAAATCAAAGCAAACACATGGTTTTTCACAGCCCATAAATCCTAACTCATTGCCATTCTCTGAAAGGGAGGCCACTGCCAGAGTGGAGGCTGGCCAGCAATGTCTGGTGGGTACCCCACGTGCAGCCCCATCACGACCCCCAGGATTTCCGAGGGCTTCCACTTGATCCAATAATGAGTCAGGGCTTGAACTTTGCAATTTTCCAAGCGGAAATAAAAACCAGCTCAGTGGTTCTGGCATCTGACTAGGAAGTGCAAGGTCCTGAGTTTGATTCCCGGTAACCACATATACCACATATAACAATGCCAGGCATGGTGATTCATGCCCATCTGTAATCAGTACCACACACCACGGTGCTAGGCATGGTGGCTATGCCTGTAATCCCTGCACTCGGAAAGCAGAGGCAGGAGAAGCGAGTTTGAGGCTGAGCTCAGGACCAGCATGATCTACAAAGTGAGACCCTGTTTCAAAAACATCAACACCAAAAAAAATGGCCCATACAGGGTGTGGTGGTGCACCTGGAAGGCTGAGCCAGGGTTGTCGAAAGATGGAGGCCTGGGCTGCACAGTGAGTCCAACAGCAGCCGGAACAACATAGCAAGACGCCTCCAAAATCCCCCACAAAAAAACAACCAGCCCTTGGGGAGTAGGGTGCACGCTGCTCTAGACCCCTGGCTCCTAGGCATCACTGCACCTGCCCTTTTGGGACCATACTACCCTACCTCATCCGTGGAAGGAAGACTTCCAGAACCATGCTCTCAGCGTGTCCACCCAACCTCTACAGCTTTCCAAGAGACTTCATGGTCCAACCCCAGTGCCGTTCCTTCTCATCCCTACACACCCTGCCTTGGTCCCCAGGGTAGGCGATGTAAAGGTAGAGTGCCAGGACTTTGGATACGGGGTGTCCTAACAGAAAGGAGCGGAGGGAAATCAAGGAACATAGCCATGACTGCCTGGCCCACGCCCGCCCCCGACACTGTACCCTGCCTGAGGTGCTCAGGCCGCACCCCGCTGACTGCTGTCCTGTAGTCCGTCACGGGCTCAGTTGGCTTGATGAACTTGTCATACACACACTTCCCGTACTGGTTCACCAAGGACACGCGGGCGGCGATGCTCTCCTCCCCCTTGGGGCCCACGCCCACCATCTCGCAGTCCAGGGCCAAGGCTTTCGTCAGGCTGGGGGACCAAAGGCTCTGTGTGATACGCACCCTGGGTCCGGGGATGCCAGGCCAGACCCTGAGTGGCCCGTGGGCAGAGCCCTGCACGGGTGCCACTCCATTCACCTGTGGAGGAGCACCCGCATCCCTCAAGAGCTGGGTGAAGCCCTGAGTACCCGTCAAAGGCCTGCTCCTTCACCAGGGTGATGCTGCTCCCGTTTTGCCCAAGCTGCTTCCTTGCTATTCTGGCTGCCTCCGGGCCTATGGCAGCCTCGATATCTGCTGGGTCCACGTCATCAAACCAGATGTCCTCCCTAAAAGCAAAGACAAGAGCAGCTAGACACCAGAGACCAGGTTTCACTGATGCTGGTGGGTTTACAGTATGGTGACAGGTGATGGGCTCAGTCCACACCTGCTGCCAATACCTGGCCCAGCTGGGCCTGCTCCTTAGATAATTTTGGCACTTTCCTATCATTATTTTTTTTCCTTAATTAGTAAGCTTGTTTATTATCCAAAGTTTAAGAATCACAAGTAAACACAGAAAATATAAACCAAGAATAGATAGCCACCATTGTGTAGAATGGTGGCTGGCATCACCAAAGTACACAGTAACAGGTTCACTATCAAACAATCAGTAAGCTTGGAGCGTGCCAAGACCACAGAATGGACAGAGAAGCCCATGACAGTGCCCACGCCATGGCCTGTGCCCGATCTCAGGTTCCTCTTAGTGTCAGTCCTTAGGCTCCTCACAACACAGCACAAGGCCCTCCTCTGCCACGTGCCCGTCCCCTCTTCACCAGGTAGCTACTAACGGGTCGGTCTGTCTCTCCTGTATGCTACTCACCTCCAGACAGACGGCCCTGGCTGACTGCTCTGTTCTGGCGGCCTGTCTAGTGTCGCACTGGGCTCTCAGCCTTCTACAACTGCCCCTAATGCCCAGGCAACACAGAAGAATGCCCCCTCCAGTTGAACCAATCAGAGATGGCCACAAGCTCCTGGCCTTGCCCACCCAAATGACTGTCTCAGTGCTTGGTGTACAGTCACTGGTCACTAGGCCAAGCACTGCAATCGCTCAGTCTCCTGAGACTCCTCAGATGGCAACACTGAAGCGCAGCAGGCATCAGGGAACTGTCCCGTCTACCCGATGGGCCAGAAGCAAGAGCAGGTTTCCCACTCAGGCTCTCAGACTCCAACACTCATTCATGCCATGGGTTCTGACTGGCGCTGGAGATGGCTTTAAAGTTACTTCCCTCACAGCTCTGACCCTGCCACACGTACTCTACAGAAAGAGTAAGACCCAAGTAAATGAAGACATGGACACCATCCAGGCAGGGGAGACGGGAGGAGGTGGGGCACCCGGCCGCATGGCCTGTGCCCAGTGTGGTGCTCGGGGCTGTCCTTGGCTGCAGCAGTCCCCACTGCAGAGGCTTGGGCAGAGATGGCCAGTACTTACTCAGTAGGCGGGGCTGGGGCAGAGGCCACAGCTGCCTCGTTAGCGTTCCGCTTCTTATGCTTCATGCCCCTTGGTTTTGAAGAAATGTCACCATTTGTCCTTTTACAGGCTCCTTTCTTATATTCTGTTCTGTTGTCCTTTGTGGGAGGTACTGGCACCTTCTTGTCTTTCTTACGTTCAGAGGAAACAGAGTCCCCAGCAGCTGCCCGGTCTTCTCTTGGCTTCTCAACTTCCTCTGACTTATCTGTTCTGTCCTGCTGGGTAATCTTGGGGTGCTTTTTGGGATTCATCTGAGAGACAAGAGGCTTTTCCGAGACCTGGGATCTTTGTTTCAGCAGCTAATAGGGTCCAAAATAAAATACAAACTATGTTTTAATTTAGAAATGAAATGACATGAGAAAAATAATTTACATGTGTGTATGTGTACATACACACATGTATCCACAACACCTATCTGTACTTCCCGACAGCATTTTTGATATAAAAAGTCCCTTTGTTACTCTCACCTATAAGTCACTAGAGGGAGATGCTTTTTATTTGCTTGTGAACACGTGATTTTACATCTGTGCTTCTGTTCAACTCAAACTCATACACTGCATCTTAGGGCTTGTTGAGGGACTAAGCAACAGAGAGCATGTCGCCGAGGGCCCGAGGCAAACGTGCCTGCTCCCAGCACAGGTGATTTTAAATCACTTCTGTCACAGCCAATATCTACACGTGGAGCGCAGTAACCACTTCTTCCTACTATCTCTGGGTTTGTTATGACTCAGGATTCCAGGGAGATGGAAGAGGATGTTCAAGGGAAAGAAAAGCTGCTGGAAACACCGATAAGCTTGGCGCTGTCACAGCTCTGCTCTCACCCTGCAGAGGCTCTGAGGTCTTAGAACCCAATTTCCGCTTCCTTTTGTGGCAAACAGTTGAGACACCAGGTGCATTTTTACTAATCTATTCCCAGACCAATAAAAGATCAAAATTTATTTTCTTACAGAAATCAGAGAAAATCCAAACTTCTTTCTCCCATCTTTTTAATTTTGCTTTGCTTTCCTGGAAGAGTAGGAGCTGGAACTTAAGAAGTCAGGCAGAACTGTTAGGTTGCCCATGGGGTCTGCCTGGACCTGTGTCTGGACAGGTAAGTTACCAGGGTCACCCACATTAAGAGGTCCAGCAGTGTCGGGCTCAAGTTCTTTATTCTGTTCCCTTTGCTCACTGTGGCTTCATGACATGCACTCCAGAAACTTCTCTGTAGGCCAATGGCAGCAAAGAGTACAAACTCAGGTCAGAACCTGTGACCCTGCATCCCTTTCTGCCACTCACTAGCTCTGTGACCTCACACCAAGTTCCTTAGGCTTGCTCTGTGACTCAATTTCCTCTCCGCCAATACAGGAATGTACATGGGGGCTGAGGATTTAGCTCAGAGGTTCCAGCATCTGCCCAGCAAGTACAAGGTGCAGAGTTCAATCCCCAGTAACCACACAGCACAACGCTGGGCATGGTGGCTCACGCCAGTAATCCCAGCACTTAGAGGGCAGAGGCAGGAGGACTGCTGTGAGTTCGAGGCTCTTGTGGGCTATATAGTGAGTTCAGGGCTAGCCTGAACTACAAAAGTGAGACCTTGTAACAACAACAACAACAAAAAAGAATGTGTACACAATGAATATAATCATGTTCTCTGCTTACCTTACTGGGACGCGTACTTTTATATGAAGCAGAGAGCCACCTCTGCAGTGTTATTCACCATGTCAAGAAAGGCAGTAGATAGAGCACCGAGTTAAGGGCCTGGACTCCAAGGTCACAGATGCTGGGTTGGAGTCTCAGTTTCTAGTTGAAATATTGGATAATTTATTACCCTATCTGGGCCTACGTCCTCACCTCTAAGACGACCAAAGCATCTCTTATGGGGATTACCTAAGGGCACACAATGTATAGAACCTAAGGCCAGGTGTCTGCACACCGCAATAGGTAGGTACGCAGCACAACAATCACCAATTCTAAACTTTTAAAGCCCTAAACTGCAGGAATCCTCTACACCACGTGCCAACTATTTGCTATCTAACAAGCCTGCTTTCTTCCTCCCCTGAAAAGGCTGCTTTTCTCGTGAAAGGCTCTTGGCACTCGCAGGGCTCAGAACTGCCTCTGCGGATGCTTTCGGGGCCATGGCGTCTTTCCTCCTGTGTATCCTGCGTCGACCCGACCACAAGCCAGGGACCACCGCCGCCGAGCCCACTCCGGCCTCACCTCTTGCAGCGCTTTCCAGTTTTGAGAGAAGTCTTCTGGGGCCCTGGGAGGTCGCCCTGCGACACCTTTGGGGGCGCTTCCCGGCGTCTTGTTTCCTCCTTGCGTTTTTTCCTTCCAGAACCTTTTTTTCTTGTTTTTCTTCCCCGTGAGCTTCGCGACAGTACCCGGCTGGGTCACGAGGCTATTCGGGACACGCTCGGAGGTCTTCACCTTCATTCTGCCAGCGCTAGCCGCACGGTTCCCACCTGGTCCCGGACTCAGAGAGCTGCCCGGAAGACTACCCGACGGCGACCCCGGAAACGGCCCCGCACACGCCCAGGTTCCTCCGCAGCGTGCTCAGCGCCCGGAAGCGCGCTTTTCTTCTCCACCGGCTGGAAACGCGGACCCGGCCTCTGGTTCCGCCTGGCCGGAGTGGGGCGAGACTGGGAGAGCTGGCTACCTAACATCTTGAGACTCACTGGTCGCGAGAGAGACGAGGACGCGGGAAGGGATCTGGCAGGATAGAGGAGAAGTGAAGGAGCAAACCTGGCGGGGAGAGAGGGTAGGAGGGACCCAGAGCTAGGCTGGCCCAGCAGAGATGGGCTGTGTCCTCCCGGAACCAGGAGAGGAGACAGGCTTCGACTTTAGCGGTTTGAAGACAGCAGTGCACCCCCTGCTGGTCATTAGCGAGGGAGGCTGTGCTAGTGATACAGGAGAGCAAGCCTAGCTCCCCACTTGTTAGATACCTGAAACCTGAGTTCGTGTTCTCTAAAATCAAAGAATGAATTTTAGGAACAAGGAACAGGGGCTAAGAGTAGGAAAAGACTTTATTAAGAAAGAAGGTTTTGCCTAAGAGGGGTACAAGGGGGACCCGAAAGTGGGAGACCTGTCTGCCTCACTTCCCAGTTGGGCTTTTATGCAGCAAAGCCAGAAGGTGAGGCAGGTTTAAAGTGGGACAAAATTACAATCAACCAGTAACATTGCAAATACAGTAACAGGTGACATTGGTACAGTGAGAAGTCACAAAATAGACAAAACCATGATTAACCATGATTACCAATCTTATTGTAACCAATAAGATTACAACAAGTATAACAGGTAACATAAGTGAAGACCCAATGAGAAATCAAGTCACATAACAATCATACAGGAATTTTTGTCCTAGACGCCTTTCTGAGTAGGTGGGTTATAGTCCTAGCCTTCCATCCAAAGAGGTTGGTGCCTATTTTAGAATATCGAGCACTGCTGTTTATCTTAGGGAGACTGGCACCTTACTTAGAATATAACTGTTGCTTATTTTATGTGAGTGGGGTAGTTTTTCTCCTCCAGCAATGCTAAATGCCAAGTTAGCTTCTTTGTGGACTTCAGGGCTGCCCCCAATTATCTGTGAAATGTCTAGCTAGCTTTTTACCTATCATACTAGCAGCCTTCTATCACTGTGCCAGACATCTGAGATAAGTAGTTTAGAAGGAGATATTCGTGGTACATGCCTGTAATCCCAGGTACTCAAGAGGCTGCAACAAGAAGGTCACATGGTTGAGACCAACCTGAGTGACTGAGACCCTGTACCATAAAAAAATTAAGAAAAATGGGTTGAAGGTATAGCTTAGTGTTTCCTGTGTCACTGGCTCGTGGGACAAATCAGCTGAAAATCAGATGTGGATTAGTTTTAAGGTGAAACAAAATAAAACATTTTTTTAGGAAACAACAGCTGGCTACTCCATAGACAGAGGCTCACATCTTTTTTTTTTTTTTTTTTTAGGTTTTTTGAGACAGGGTCTCATTTTGTGGTTCAGGCTGGCCCTGAGCTCAGCCTCCAACTCACATCACAGCAATCCTCCTGCCTCTGCCTCCCGGGTGCTGGGATGACAGGCGTGACGCCACCACGCCCGGCACTGTGGTATGTGGTACTGGTTGCTGCTGGGCATGAGTCTCCACGTCCAGTGTGGTATGTGGTTACCGGGGATCGAACCTGGGTTCTTGCCCTTGCAAGACAGGTACCAGAACCACTGAGCTAACTCCCCGGCCCAAAGCTCACATCTTCTGGCAAAGACACATGTATTTATGGAGTCTCATCCCAGTTGCGATGTCAGCAGCCTTTTGAAGGCCTTGTGTCCAGTGACATTACTCCCTCCTGCCAGGCCCCATCTTCTAAAAGTTCTACCTGCTCCCAGGAGCAACAGTAGGCTGATGATCGAACCTTCAACAGGTGAACTTTGGGGGGCATTCATGATCTAAGCCATTACAGGATCACTGACATGTGAGGGGTGTCCAAGTGTGAGCTGGGGAGGGTGTATAAGGACCTCAGCAGAGGACAGATGAAATCGGCAGGTTGTAGCAATAAAGGCTGAGATGTAGCATCTCTCATCTGCCGTGTGACTGTCCCTGTAGGATGCAGGCAGGACAGTTGAGTTGGGTCTGGGGGACAAGGACACAAAATGTCTGCAAGGAGCCTGTGCAGAGGGGCACAGGGTCTTCCCAGGCAAAGGGGGCAGCAGAGTGAACGAGTGTGGGAAAAAGAGTTAGGAGTAAACAGAAACCAGAATCAACTAATGCACTGTATCAGATGAAAAGCTTCTGCGCGACAAAGGAAGCATTCAACCAGTGAAGAGACCACCACCAGCAAGCTGTTCCTTGGAGTGTGAGCAGGTAGTTCCTTTAAAAATGGCTCCCCAAATAAAACAACCAATCAGAAAGCGGATAATGGACAATTCACAGAACAACAAATGGCTAATAAGTACCTAACATTCAAAGTCGCTGGCTATTACAGAAGTGCAAATTAACACTGAGATTCTATACAACCCTAGAAAGAATGGCTGTTGTCAAAAAGCAAAATAGGGCCAGGGATTTAGCTCAATGGTTCCAGCACCTGCCTTGCAAGTGCAAAGGCTGGGGTTCCATCCCTGGTAACCACATACAACAATGCTGGGCATGGAAACTCATGCCCACCAGCAATCAGAACCACATACCACAGTGCCAGGCATGGCTCACGCCTGTCATCCCAGCACTCGGGAGGCAGAGGCAGGAGGATTGCTGTGAGTTCAAGGCTGAGCTCAGGACCAGCCTGAACTACAAAGTAAGATCCTGTCTCAAAAAGAAAAAAAAAAAAAAAGAACTCTTCATCCATAGTGCAACCACTATGGAATCAATGTGGAAATGCGTCAGAAAACTCAAACTAGAAATTCCATTTGACCCAGATACTTCCCTGGTAGATATCTTCCCAACAGAATTAAAGTTATTATATTACGGTGATCCACACACATTCATGTTTATAGCAGCACAATGTATAATAGGCAAATCTTGGAAGTAACTTCTCTACCATCAACAGATTGAATGGATAAAGAAAATGTGGTGTTGGGCCGGGGATTTAGCTCAGTGGTTCCGGCGCCTGTCTTGCAAGCGCAAGGACCCAGGTTCAATCCCTGGTAACCACATACCTATACTGGGTGTGGAAACTCATGCCCAGCAGCAACCAGTACCACATAGCACAGTGCCGGGCGTGGTGGCTCATGCCTGTAATCCCAGCACTCGGGAGGCAGAGGCAGGAGGATTGCTGTGAGTTCAAGGCTGAGCTCAGGACCAGCCTGAACTACAAAGTGAGACCCTGTCTCAGAAAAAAAAGAAAAAGAAAATGTGGTGTTTACACACTGCAGCACTGGTGTTTACACACTGCAGCACTGCTGGGCCGTAAAGGAGGATAAACTCGAGTAATTTAGGAAAAAGGATGCATCTCCAGCATGAGACCATAATGTTAAGTGAAATTAGACACATAGCTAAATACACATGGCTTCTCATATGAGAAACCCAGATTATAAATAAAGGGTGAAATAAAAGAGGTAATTGGAAGTAAAAAGACAGATCTTTCTCAAATGGAAAAGGGAATAAGGAATGGTGGGAAGGGGAGGAGAAAAGAGTTAAGATGTGCTCCGTGCATGCACCAGCTCCGCACGAGGACGGCACATAAACAGGACACTCTTCGGACATGGACTAATAAAAAGGATGTCAGGGGAGGGGCTGATGGGGGTCGAGGCTGCGGTGCATCCTCTCTCATCTGCCAGTTGAGAGTGGAGACCCTGAGAAACCCCATAACTCAAGGGCCCCTGTGCTCCCGAAGCTGGCTGTGCAGACTGGGGGTCTTCCCCAGGGCAGGACTGCGGAGGGAGGAGCTGTAGGCTGCCCCGCCTCACCCGCCTGGGAGGAAGTGAAGAAGCTCCCGAGAGTAAACACTGCCTGGTGTCCTGCTCAGCGGCCAGAGAGTGAGCAGGGCCCTCGCATTCCACACCAAGGAGATCGTGGGTGCCAGGAACCCTTTCCCGCAGGGGCTGGTCCTGAGGATGGGCCAACTTCGCCCCTGGGCACAATGCCCCCTTCTCCACGCAGCAAGCATTGGGGGAGTTCTCGCTGGTGCCTTCTTGGTCCTGGGCTGCTGGGCGCTGTCCGATTTCCAGCAGGTGGGCTTACAGTGGAGCTTGGCGGTTGCTTGTGGGCTTTTTCTTCCTGCTGACCACCGTGGCTTCGCTTCAGGGATGAGGGAGGTACCAAGCCTGGCTTTGGGGGATGAAGCGTGCTCACAAAGAGTGAGGACAAACGTACACCGGACAAGCAGACCCGTGCCTTCCCCGACCTGTCCCCTCCTCTGTCTCTGACTCTGTCTGTCTCTCTCCTACTTGGTCGACCCCTCCTTTTTCGTGTCCCTCCATTTCTCTTTTCTTGCAGAGCTTTCTGCAGGCTCTGGAGCCCGAGGAGGTGTGCTCTTACTTTGGCCCTGATGCAGCCTTTGAAGGTAGACTCTTGGTGCTGGGAGTTTCTCGGGTTGGGTAGCTCTGCACTGAGTCAGGGGTCCAGGTTGTTGGTGGCTCTGGAGAGAAAAGGTCAGAGGAGCAGTAGTCAGCCTGCTCGTTAGCTCTGTTACTTCCTGCCAAGTTGATAACAGCTAGACAGACTGACTGTTCTGTTTGGACTGATGCTGGCGGCCCCGAGGGAACGATCATTAGCTGATAAGTCCCTTCCGGCCAGGGCCTCTGCTGGGCCAGCCAGTTTTCGGGAACTTGGTAGTTTCTGGCCATGGATGTCAATATTTATTCCTTCTTGGGGAATAAGGTAGTGCTGGATTGGGTTCCCTCCAGAGCGTCCCTGTACATCTCCTAATTGTGGCAAAGCGTTTCCTCTGTGGCCTCCAGTTCAGGGCCCCAGACCCCATCCCAGCAGGGCCGTTGGTGGCTTTGATCAAAGGCTGGTGGGAACAGGAGGTGGGCAGGTAGCAGTGATACAGTCAGGGAACTAGGATGTCAGTGGGCCCAGGTCGCTGAAGCTCTGCCTGTCCTGAGGGCTTGAATGGCATTGCCTGGCATGGAGCCCTCTGCCCCTGGCTGCATTGGGAGGAGGACAGTGAGCTGGCCCACTGCCTGCTTTCTGGAGACTTGGGCTCTCCCTATTGTCACGTATGTGCTGTTCAGAACTGTAGCTATCTTGCGAGCACCATCTGGCCCTCCGGCGAGGCCTGGGGGAAGAGGTCTCCTTTGTCCACCAGCCTTCAAGCTAGGAAGAGCAGGACTTGCACCCAGGCGTGCAGGCCGCAGCGTGCAGGCCTGTGCATCCGCCACGCACGCTCACCAAGGGGAGCGCACAGGCCTGGCGCCGGCAAAGTGAGTGAGGGGGCCCCTATGTTCCGCAGTGCCCCAATTCACTGTGGCTCCGCTTACCTGCACCTGTGAGGATCAGCTTAGGACACCGCCCTGCAGGTCCCTGCACTGCTCCCTGAGCGCCCAAGGGGTGCCCTTGGCCTTCTCCTTCCGGCTCGAGCAGAGCCTCTTGGCTCCCTCCTTCGTCACGGAGCATGTGGTGAATGATTCCCTCCGGCTGCTGAAGGGGCGCGTTGGCCACTGCCTCCTGGGGGGACGGGCCCTGCTGCCCCCTGGCACAGTGGCCAGAGTCACGTACTGCTCAGGGTACTTGGTGAGTAGCAGCTTGGGTCGATGGTAACCGTGACAGTTGTGCCTGGTGGGACCCAGGGTGTGGAGGCCTTACCCCAGATCCCCTGCCACGAGGCCAGCATCCAGGCAGTGCCCCACATCCTGTCTGCCTAACGTTAGATGCATGAGGGACCTGTTCTGGGGCACACAGAGACACAGATGAGCCAGGCACATGTCCCAGCCTCCCGGCTATTAAGTGGCAGCGCCCGGTGCACAACAGGCATTTCCCAGGGGGCTGGCAATGGCAGGGTTGGGGCTTCAGAGGAAAACAGAGCGGGTGACCCCAGGCCAGTCCCTTGGACTGGATCCTGCGCGTGCTTCTGACAGTGCCTGCCCAGCTGTCCTCACAGCCGGACGGAGCTGTCCAAGTGCACCGCTGTGGGAAGCGCTGCACAGCCAGAGCACGAAGCCATCACACACGAGGCCACACTCCGGTTCTGAGCGGGACCCACAGGCCCATGTGCAGGAGCAGTGACTGGCATGTGGGTGGGTCTGGCAGTACATGGCAGGCAGTGAGCCTGGTCCCAGACACAACTGGAGATGGGGCTGGGGACCCTGGACTTGGGTGGATCCCTGGAGTTGGTGTGGGCAAGCCTGTGCCCAGTGCCGACAGCCAGAGGGCCTCTCCCGTGCCGCACACTAGAGGCCACTGTCTCTCCTGCAGGAGGGTGATGTCCAGGTGGGCACAGACCGACTATATGTCCAGCCAGTGAAGAGGAAGCACCAGGTGCTGGTGCCTTCTTGGACTGGGGCCCTGCCGCACCTGATCCACAGCCCTGCCACCCCGGGGTTTGTGCAAGGTACAGCTGGGAGAGGACGACACCTCCAGGGTCAGCCCCATCTCTGGGAGGCTGGGGAAAGTGTCCTGCTGCAGTGGAAACCTCTAGTGGGCAGGGGAAGGCGTGCCCAGCGGCGTGTGCGGCCACTAGCCTCCGGAATCTCTCAGCTTGGCGCTGCCAGGACAGGGCTTCTGATGTTTCCCTTGTTGCAGATGAGGACCTGGAACCTGAAAGGCAGGACCCAGCTGCTACAGGACCGAATGGCGCAGGGGCATGGCTGGCATCTGCAGTGTCCCAGGCCTGGCTGGTGCCCCCCACCAGGCTGCATCGGGGTGCGATGGTGGTGGGGTGGTGGTGTCTTGGGGCAGCCCTGTTCTCCAGCGCATGTCCAGGAGGCAGAGCAGAGTTTTGGGGCTTTGGACAGAGCCCTTGGGGCAGCAGGACACATCTCTCTTGACAAATGAGATGGCCATAGAAGCCCTCCTGCGGCTCACCTTCTTGTGTGCCCAGAGTGCCCAGTCACCAGTGGGAGCCAGGGCCCTGGGATGCCTATGGTGTGCGGCGTCTTGGCTTCTAGGAACCACATCCCTCCCAACCCAGCCAGCTTCTCTCTTCCTCCAGCAGATCCTTCCCCTGGGTTCTGGAGACGGACACGGAGACAGGCAGCATGGGACATCCTGCACCTGGAGCTGCTGGTGGCCGTGGGCCCTGACGTCTACCAGGCTCACCAGGAGGACACCGAGCGCTATGTCCTCACCAACCTCAATATCGTGAGTCTTGGGCAGGGTACAGGCACAGCACTGGCTGTGTGCCCAGGCGCATCTGTGCATTTGAGCTCAGCTGGCTGCATCGGTGTGGACCTGAGGCTGGGGTGGCCAGGGGCTCAGGCCCTGGAGAGGAGCAGGGAGGAGGACAGCTGAGCTTTCCTTCCTCCACTCCTGCAGAGGGCATGCCTGGGATCAGCCCTCGTCTCCACAGTGCATGGCACGCTGTTTGCTTCTTGGCTCCTCGCAGCCTGTGCTGCATGGCAAAGCGGTACCGGTTGCCTGTGTTGCCTTCTGCCCCAGCGCTGCCCTCTCCAGGCCCATCCTCCCCTATCAAGGGCAGGCAGATGGAAGTCTCAACAGACAGCCTGCATGGAGTGCCCAATTCCCCCTCTCCCGTGGGCACCAACTGTGCCTTTCATCACCTTCTCAGAAGGACGAGAGGTTGGTGTGGCACACACAGACACATAGATACACAGACAGACAGACAGACACAGACACACACAACAGACACACACAGACACAAATAGACACACGCACACCGCTCCCCACCCCCATGGAAAACGGCGAGCCCCAGGCTGGGAGGTCAGGAATTTACCCACTGGTCACTCAGTGACCGAGACAAGCTTTGAAGAGAGTAACTGGGACCACTCACTGACTGCTCCATAGTCCCGACTGACTGCCCAGAAAGGACGTCAGGCCCTCGCTGCAGCGAGCGGCGGCAGCAGCCCCAGTGCTATGTCTGGCTGGCCTGCCAGAAGGCCGGGAGGGCTGGCAGTGGGCGGCTGTGGGTGGTGCCTTGGCCCCGCCTCCTCGTCCTGCCCGGTCTGCAGGGCCTGGCACAGCGGTGCCTCCTGTCATTGATCTTGATCCAAGTCCTGAACAGCCCCTTGTAGGTTTCCTGCCCACCAGCCCCAGGGGTGGTTTGCTAGTGAGAACCGCTCCCACGAGGTCATTTGGAAGCTCTGTGTTTGAACCTCAGGCTCTGTTCCCTCCAGTCACCCAGCGGGGGCTCCCTGGATCGGCTGCCTGCTCTTTGAGGGCCGCCTGGGCAGCAGAGAAAAGATCAGCCCTTGCTCCAACAGCATTGTGGCGGGAGCAGCCACTGTGAGCCCTGGGCGCCCGCTTGGGCCAGGCCCTTCACAGCTGGTCCCCAGGTGTGCGGACAGCCGAGAAAGCCTTTGTCTCCATCTCACAGAGGAGGACACTGAGGCTCGGCACTTGGCTAGCACAGCTGAGCTGAGCACACTGCTGGCGCAGGGCAGAACTGGATTCAAGCTCAGGCCACGGCTGGCGCGGGGCCCCCTTCGCACTGGTGCTACGTGCTAAGGGGCAGACAGCAGTAACGCAGTGGGTGTCGAGCTGTGAACTGAGAAGCCCGGGGCGGAATGGACGTGCGGGGGGAAGGTGGCTCTGGGGCCAGACTTAGCAGGCGGAGAGGAGGTGCCCCCACCAGTGGACAGAGACAGGAAGGGCAGGGCTGGTGCAGCTGGGCGAGGCTGGGCACTCGTGTGCTGTCTGGGGCTAAGAGGGGGAGGCCCAGAGGCCTGTGTGACTGTCTGACTCTGTTTGGGCTCCCCGTTCCCGGATGGCACATCTTCTCCTGTGCTCCCTGGGTGCAAGGCCAGCACCGCTCACCTCTGTGCTGCCTCCGCAGGGGTCTGAGCTGCTGAGGGACCCCTCCCTGGGGGCGCGGGTCCAAGTGCACCTGGTGAAGCTGCTCACCCTCATGGAACCCGAGGTGGGCATTTTACCGCTCCTGCCCCACACTGAGTGCCTCTACCCTTTTACCCGCCTGCAATGCCTGTGGGGTGTGGCAGCCTGGGGCTGTCAGCTCTACTGCTGATCCTGCAGGGGACCCCAAATATCACCAGCAATATCACCTCGTCCCTGCGGAACGTCTGTGAGTGGAGCCGGTCAGTCAGCCCTGCCGATGACAGGGACCCTGCGCATGCTGACCTGGTCCTGTATATCACCAGGTAGCCCAGCTCGCCACAGATGCACCTGCCCAGAAGGCTGCACTGTACCTCTCCCACCCTCTGCTCGATGACCTGGCTGCGGGTGGGCAGTGCCATGCTGCTGGTGACTCTTTTCTCTTGTCAAGGTTTGACCTGGAGTTGCCCGATGGTAATCGGCAGGTTCGAGGGGTCACCCAGCTGGGAGGTGCCTGCTCTCCCTCCTGGAGCTGCCTTATCACTGAGGACACTGGCTTTGATCTGGGGATCACCATCGCCCATGAGATTGGGCACAGGTATGCGTGGCGCCAGCCCTCCTCGGATCCACTCCTCTGACACTGTCAATTATACTCTTCCGTCGGTGCCTAAAACCCACTGCCCAGTACCGGAAACAGCGGCAGGTTGGGCGGGACTTCACACGGACGCACCGCAGGGCCCAGGGGAGAAAGCACACAGGCAGCGCAGGCCCCAGGGCTCCCTCTGGATGATGGCGCCGTGGGCTAGTTTGTGCAGCGTGTGTTAAAAGCCTTAATTGCCCAACGAGGCAGGACCCTCTGCCGTCTAGTTCTCCCCCCACTCAGGTGGGAGCTGAGTCTGGCCTTAACTACACCGCTGCTCTCTGTGCTGCTGCCTTGCCCTCAGTTTAGGCTTGCACCACGACGGGACGGCTGGCAGCGGCTGTGGGCCCAGTGGGCACGTGATGGCGCCCGATGGCATGGCGACCACCCACAGGGGCCGAGTATGGTCCCCCTGTAGCCGCAGGCAGCTGCAGCAGCTGCTCAGGTACAGCCCGCCCCAGCACACAGCACCCCGTTGGTGCACACCGTCCTGTCCGCTGCTGGCTCCTCTCTCTTTGCCCCTTACACTCTCAGTCGCAGCCTAGCTCTCATCTCCCCACCTGCCCCTCCACCCTCCCCACACCACCTCCTGCCTCTCTGCTCGCCCCTCTCCTTTCCACTGCTCACCAGCCCATGCCACCCGGGCCTCAGCGCTTCCTCCCCATGTCCACCCTACTTTCTACCCGGCCTGTTCCCGGAGCCTAATCCAGGACCTGTCACAGCACAGGGTGGGCTCGCTGCATGTGGGACCCGCCAAGGTCGCCATGGAGGCCCACAGGGCACCTGCCTGATGCCCAGCCTGGCCTCTACTACGGCGTGGAGGAGCAGTGCCGCGTTGCCTTCGGCCCCACAGCCGTTGCCTGCACTTTTGCCAGGGAGGGGCTGGTGAGTGTGTTGCGCGCGGCGGAGTGCCAGGCACACGGGGCACAGCTGCGTCCCTGGTCTAATGCTGTCAGTTGTTCCTTGAAATCCTGAAGTTTTGGAATGGAAATCATCGCTTTTTAAGAATTTATTTTAGACAGAGTCTTGCTGTGTAGTTCAGGCTGGCCTAGAACTCACTCAGCAGCCCAGCCTGGCCTCAAACTCACTGGCAATCCTCCTGCCTCAGCTTCCCGAGTACTGGGATTGCAAGTGAGCACCACCATGCCCGGCTCATCTTCACATTTTTGTCTGAGTGGGCTATGCACTGCTTTTATTTGGTACCAAGGATCGAACTCTGGACCTTGCACTTTTGAGGCAGGTACTGGAACCACTGAGCTAACTCCCCAGGACGGGGCAATGCAAATTATGCAGGGGGTCCCGGCACACACGTGTGTCTGCAGACACCTGGCTGAATTGCAGACACCAGCCTGGAGGAAGTGGCCTGCTCGCTGGACAGCAGTGGGAGAAGGCGACCCCAAGGCAGACTCCTCGAGGGGTGCCCCGGACAATCAGGCGTCCCAGGCCTTTTGCCCTGGTGTTCGCCTTTCTCCAAAAAACTATTAAGGCGTATATACTCTTATAACCTACAGTTATAGTGTACTGTATTATTATTATACATTACAGTACTTATTTTGACCCAAAGGTTCATTTTTCTCTGCTGATTCTAAAAGAAATCAGAACGTTTTGTAAGGAGCCTGGTGGCCCTGGCCAGGGGCTCTGACCCTCACTAGTGCCAGCACACCTTGTCCTTTCAGGTCACCTACTGGTGTCCCTGAGCAGGAC